>KV751327.1:7492603-7503433 GCA_001698575.1 Mola mola | reverse complement strand
TATATTATTCCCTGTCTTTTCACCAAATTTCATTGAAATCCATTTTTACATAATCCTGACAACTAACAAACAAATGCTAAGACCCAAAAACGTGACCTCCTCAGTGGACATGATGATGACATAATGCTAAGACGGAAGCCCCTCACGTGAAGAGCACTCTTCTCTTGCTCTGCATCACAGTTTATTCATCATACGACAATGATCTTAAATAGATAATGCTCCTCCCAACATCTTTAAAATGTTTTTTTGTGTCTGAAAATATGGTATTTTCCGATGTTAATTAAAAAAAAAAAAAAAACATCACAAAACAGTAATCCAATCACATTAGTATAGTTTCTGTTTTAGATGGAAATCTTTATTAATATTAAATCACATCGACAGGAAAGCTTGTGTTGATCAGTGGAGCTGCACTGTGGTCCTGAACGATGAGACCCACTCCACTATATAAGACCATGAACAAATTCCCCTCTCCAAAAATGACTTCAATAACTGAATATTTTTCCTTATTCCAAAAAGAGTCACATGGTGTGTGTAACACTGAATGAGCTTTTAAGTGCCTCTTCCCCTCCAGCCTGTGACTGCAACTCAGAGGGCTCGGTGAGCCACCAGTGTGACCCAGTATCAGGCCTGTGCAAGTGCCAGCAGGAAGCCACGGGGCGGCAGTGCTCAGACTGTCATCCAGGCCAGTGGGGCTTCCCCAACTGCAGCCCCTGTCAGTGTAACGGCCATGCAGACCTGTGTGACCCCAGAACCGGAGAGTGTCGAGACTGCAGGGACGGCACAGCAGGACACCTGTGTGAACGGTAAGGAGCAAGTCACGTCCGCCTGGCTTCACCTGTCCGCCTGTCATGCTGACGCCGTGTGTCTCGTTGGTCTCAGCTGTGTGGACGGGTTCTTCGGAAACCCGGTGCTGGGTTCAGGGGAGCACTGTCGGCCCTGTCTCTGTCCCGGTAACCCCGGCTCGGATCACTTCAACGGCCACTCCTGTTACGCTGACCAGACCTCCAACCAGATCATCTGTAACTGCAAACAAGGATACACTGGTAGTTCTTCACTTCTTCTTCCGGGACTGTTTGATGATGTACTCCTCCACTGAAGTCTCACATGACTCAAACTTGACCATTCTTGTCCTCATTGTTGCTCCCAAGGGTCCCGCTGTGACCAGTGTGTCCCTGGTTACTATGGCAACCCGAAGCAGGCTGGCGGGCAGTGCCTGCCGTGCCAGTGCAACGGCAACATCGACACCGAGGACCCTGATTCATGTGACCCCCGGACCGGCCAGTGCCTCAAGTGCCTCTACCACACCGACGGCCTGTCCTGCGCCCAGTGTCAACACGGTTACTACGGCAACGCTTTGGCCCACGACTGCAGGCGTGAGTGATGACAGCAGATGTTAGTGTGTCTGTAAAGATTTTTAGTTATAACCAGTACAGCCAGAACCAGTACGAGTTTCCCGTTATGCTGATGATGTAGGAGCTGGACATGAGCAACATGAGCAATGTGAGCGATGCACTTTTTTCTCAGCATTGTTTGCGTGTATAAACCAGATTTCATTGCGTGTGTGCGTTCAGGCTGTACCTGTGTGACGGCTGGAACCCTCCGGTCTGCTTGCAGCGATGGCCAGTGTGACTGCGACAGGCAAACAGGGGCCTGCCTGTGTCGGGAGAATGTGACAGGTCATAACTGCGATCAGTGTGCTGCTAACCACTGGAACTACGGTCAGGAGCGAGGGTGCGAGCCCTGTGGCTGCCACCCTTTACACGCCGAGGGAACTCACTGCAACATGGTAAGCAAGAGACCTTCCCGCAATGGCTAAAGTGAACGCAGACAGCAGGTTTATTATCTGTCCTCTGCAGTTCACAGGCCAGTGTCACTGTCGTCAAGGCTTTGGAGGGAAGCAATGTACCGAGTGTGAAGAGTTCCACTGGGGAGACCCTCGCCAGCGGTGTCAAGGTAACCCCTCTGGATTTCCTTTGTTTTTGCTTTTTTTTCACATCTAAATATTTCCGAATAATTCTAATATAATACCAGTTAGAATTCTAGCAAGCTAAATATCTCGACGACTCTACAACAACTACAGCCCATCAGAGTGCAGGACAAAGGATGATGGAAAACCATAGACAGTATTTGAGATAGTACTTGTTGTTAAGTGTAGCTTTGAAAGACTCAGTGTATCGTGTCCAATCAATAATCAAGCGTTTCCCTCACAAGACAGTGTAAAAGACACATTTGTCTCAGGTCGAAATGATCCTGAGTGATTTATTTAGTATATAGTTTTTTATTTTATGCAATTACTATAACACTTGTTAATGAATGCAGTTCAGTTGTTCTTCCCATCAACATGCTATGTAATTCTTCTATGATCATACTTTCAACACTGGATGGCGCACAGACAACTCAAACTGGACTTAACAATTGCTGTGCCACCTGTAAGTTAATAGTCACAGTAACATTAGCTTTGCACAAGTCTACTTAATGGTTATAAGAAGAATATTAATCACAATTGCAAGTAAATAAAACAATATACCCCCCAAAAAACCAAAAAGAAAAAAAGGGGAATAAAAATAAACAGAGGTGACATCGCTTGTATTAATGGGGACCATCTCCTGATAAACGTGTCTATGTTCAGCCACAGTTTAGCTGTGATTTTCTCCATGATAAATACTTTTTTTACTCTCGCTCTCCACTGCTCTATGTTGGGGGGCTGCGGCTTCAGCCAGGAGACTGTTATCATTTGATTAGTGCTTTTCATTTCACAAACTTGCTCTCTTCCACACTGTGGAGGGTCTCCCAGTCCCCTAAACATACCTCTTGGGGAGGCTCACTCCATTGATCAGGTCTTTATTAAGTGGTCAGCTGATCTGATGGTGGTGTCGGTGGTTTTAAAGTCAGGGGCTCAGTGGATATTTGAACCTGCAGTTTTTACATGTGATTATGTAATTTTAGTGCCTGACGACTCCTTTCCCCTTGTATCTGTCTCTCACCTCCTTTCTGGGAGGAGCTAAGACATGAAATAGAAAGGAAAGAAGGAGTTACACTAGTATGGTGAAAAGCCCCCCCATCTGTGAAACTGCAGAAAAAGGCAGAGCTGTTTCTAGTCTTTGACTGTCTTGTTGTCTTGTCCTCCTCCGGTCAGAGTGTAATTGCCACCCGCTGGGTTCTGAAATGGCGCAATGTGACCGAGCGACAGGTGCGTGCGAGTGCAGGGAGGGAGCGACGGGGAGGCACTGCGATGAATGTGCTCGCGGCTTCACTGGCGTCTTCCCTGACTGCGTCCAGTGTCACGCGTGCTCCCAGCTGTGGGACGACACGGTGTGCCAGCTCAAGCGGGACCTGGAGCACATCGAGTACACGGTGCAGAAGATCCTTGAAAGTGGCGTCACACCAGGAGTGGACGATACGCGCATTAAAGAGCTGGAGAGGAAGCTGAAGCAGATTCAAGATCTGATCCGCATGGAGGACAGTGAGAGGATCCATCAGCTGATTGGACAGAGCATCGATGATATCAGGTGATAATGTCATAGAGTTTGGATGTTCACTGAAGTTGGCTGAGATGAACGGATATTTTATATCTATCGCGCTTGTGTGTGTGTGTGTGTGTGTGTGCGTCTCCAGGTCTGAGATCGCCCTCACAGATGGGCGTCTGATGGGCGTCTCCAGAGAGCTAAATACCACAGCAGAAGAAGACAGGACTCTTGGACGCACACTGAGCAACCTGGAGAGAGAGCTGAGGGACATCAACACTACTGTGGCTCGCAAACGGCAGCAGCTGGAAGATTACCTCACCTCCGGATTCAAAGGTACGATGCTGAAGCGCTCACAGATGTCATGTGACCATGTCATCGACCCTAGCAGCTCAGCTGAGGAGGAGGCCACGCAAGTCTACATCCCACCTGTCACAAAATGAGCCTCTTGTCTATGAGTAGGGTATACTTCCTCCTGATAATGAAACTGTGTTGTTCAGTAGAAAGAAAATGAAACTACTCACAACATGTTCCGTGGATTATCTTGAGTACTCTACAGCTTCTACATCCCTGAAACTAAGCAACTCACACCAACACAATCTAGCTGGTAAACAACAGTACAGGAGAGCGGAGGAATACTATTCCCTTTAACATAATGACTGCAAATAAAAATTAACCTAAAAAAATAATAATATTACTGTCCGTATTTAAGTTTAGTGAACATCAATCAAGCGCCTACAAAATGTTGTGTTACAAATGCTAAAGAAACTGTTTCCTCACAGATCAGTTTGAGAAAGTGAAGAAGTACTATCAGGAGTCGGTGAAGGCTGAAGAGAAATGCAACTCCTCAGTTTACGGTACGGACAGTCCTGTGGGCCAGTCCAAAGAGACCCGCACTCTCACTGAGGACCTGCTGGACGCCAGAGAGGAAAAGTTCTTCAGAGCACTGGCCGCTCAGAACAAATCCCTGAACCAGCTGCAGCAACAGGCCCACAGCCTGGACAACGAGGTCCAGCGCCTCAGTCACAAGGTCAGCATTCACTCATGTGTGCGTGTGACAGCCACTTTAAGACCCTATGTTCATATTCCTTTAATGTGGAATTTGGTGAATTTTCCATTGTCGGTTTTGCTTTCGTTTTAAATTGGCTAATCTAACTCAGTAACATATTGTTTCTGTAATCAATGCTCTATTATCATATGTGGGACACAGTCTTGTTCAAATGAGAGTTTGTGGTCAAAGTTCTGTCGGTCAGGTATCAAGTATGAGCAGCGCTGATCTACTAACCAAGAAGATCAAAAAACATGGTTCTCTGTCTTGGATTTTTTTTTTTTTTTTCAGTTTTGTTTCTCCACTGTGCAGATTCAGAATCAGAAATAATGTACAGTTGCTCCTGCTATGATAGAAATATCACACAAGGTTATAATAAATAGAAAAGTTGAAAAGAATATAAGTAAATTGAAAAATACCTGTAAGAACTGAAATATGTGCATTGAGCTAAGTTAATGATATATATTGCTAAACAACAGTATTGCACCTGATAAAAGTACCTGTTTAATAAATATAAATGTTCCATAGAGGCTGTAGCAACGACAAACTGAGGCACAATTAGAGGGTGCAGAATTAAAGCCATTTCAAGTCAATTATTCAGTAAATTTAAGGCATTTGAAGGTATAATGTGTAAGATGATTGAGTCTTATTCTGCCTGAAACGTGCACTAATGTTCACTGTCATGTTTATCAGCCAAGGCGACACTTTGAATGTGAACAAAGAAGTGACCAAAATACATTAAACTGCCTGAAAAGGTTTCATTATAAACATTGTTGATATGTGGATGTGTCGCGGGTGCACAGATTTAGTAATCTGTGTGATGTTCTTGGTTTAATTGGTTGTCTTCAGGCATTCTGCCCAGCCCTGATATTACGGATTAGTATCTTATTTACTTATATTTTCATTTTGTTTCCTTTTTCTTTATTAGATTTCCTAGCATGAGATGAAACCAGGAAACACCACACAAATAAATGCATCTCGTTGTCTAGATGAAATAAAATTAATAATGAATATAATGAACAACTGCAAATGTATGTGAAGATATTTTACTTAATGTTTACAATTTTCTGATTTTTTGTGTTTGTAACTTTCAGATAAAACCTTATGTGAAATGTGAAATTTCAGTTCAAAGAATATTTGATACTGTTTCAACAATATTGTTTCTCAAGGTATTTATTTTCTTTTTGCATTCCATGTGTTTCCTCCACCAGGTATGTGGTGGTCATAGCAAAGCCAGTGTCAATGGCAGCTGCTCGGACAGTCAGTGTGGTGGAGCTGGTTGCCGAGACAATCAGGGCAATCCAGTGTGTGGTGGAGAAGGTTGTGATGGGACGGTTAGCGCGTCTGTAGCGGCTCTGAATCGTGCCAGGAACATCAGCGAGACTCTGACGGCCACCAACAAGGAGCTGCAGAATGTGGCCAGAAAGGTGTGGTGAGAGCGAGTTCTCTTCTCTGCCATCACTGGATAACGTTTGTGTGTTGACCTGACATCTTGGTTTCCCGTGCACAGCTCCAGGATATCGCCTCTCTGACGCAGGATGTAAAGAACAAGGCTATGAACACGCTGGAGAAAGCCCAGAAGAAGAAGGACCACTTTGAAAACAACAACAAGAAGCTGAAGGATTTCATTCAGAAGATCAGAGACTTCCTCATTGGTACATTTATCTTGTAATCTTTGGTTTGAATAGAGGTCATGTCACCTTGAATAACTTTAGTTTTGCATCATTTCTGCTGTAACAAGGACAACTTTCTGGTATTTCATGTGTTATTGTCTCCATGTTGTTGTTCAGAGGAGGGAGCAGATCCAGAGAGCATAGAGAAGGTGGCGATACAGGTGTTGTCCATCAAGTTGCCGGTCAACAGGACTACTCTGGACAAAATGATCATGCAGATAAAGGACGGCCTTTCAAACCTCACCAGCATTGAGGGGGTCGTCAACCAAACCTCGCAACAAATCAGCAAGGCCAAGGAGCTGCTAAACAAAGCTAAAGATGCCAAGTACGTAACAAACAAGGCCTACCTGCCACTCCATCATGGTTCACTGGTCAACTGTAAAAGTCCAGACATAGCACACTGACTGACAGATGAAATGTTACAACATCCCATTAAACGCAGCTGGTCAGTCAGAACAACAAAACACGAGCAGCTGCTCATTTATCTCTGGCTGAAGGATATAAATATTAATGCACAGCGTTTAAAGCCCTCACAGCTATTAACACTCAGAAGTATTACAGACACACGTGTCTGCTAAACGAATCAATCCTGACTGACTAGTTAGTTTAATCAGGATAATTAAACTCTGATTGTTGAACTTCACCCTCAAGTGTTCTATTGGAGATTAAAGCTCAAACAGAGCAGCTCTTTGTAAAATCTGAGGCAGTCCATTTTTTGTTTTGTTTTGTTTTTAAAGGCATTTGTTTATACACCTTCACATGTACAGATTTCAAAAAGGAAAACTACACGCATTAATTGAAATTAACTCCAGCTGTCAACACTGACCCTTGTTGACTTTCTTTTGCTGGTTTATGATAGTCCATCATTTGAAAAATGTTTCTCTCAGCATTTAACGGTTGTCGGGACGTTGTTCTGTCTGTATAGCTGCTTGTCCTCAGTTTGTGCTGTCCAAAAATTCTCCAGATGTCTCGTTTCTGGCGGTGTCTTGCAGGGGCCGAGCAGAGGGAGTGAAGGATATTGCCAATAAGACCAGGCAGGCTCTAGATGTGTCTGAGAAGGCCATAAAGAAAGCAAGAACAGCCCTGAAAAAGGCCCACACCAACCTGAACAGCACCAAGAATACTACAGCTGAGGTACAGCACATCGCAAAGCTTCCAGTGTGCCAACTTGTTCACTGTAATGTGTAAAAGTCAAGATTTCACATTTTCTTCAGACAGTGAAGGGTTCCGCCTGCCTGTAGAGGATATTAACAGGCTTTTCTCTATTATTATTATTGTTTCTGTTTCATTGGCCTCTAGTTGGATGAGAGACTGACTCTGCTGGAGGAGAAGCAGATGGATATCATGATGCGTTTAAACAACCTCTCCATGGGGGTGGAAGCTCTGAGGAAGAAGACGGAGCAGAACAGACAGATGGCAAATGATGCCAAAGTTTTGGCTAACAACGCCACACTTCTGGCCTCCTCGCTGGAGCAGGTGAGCACGAGGGCTGTATTGTTGCTTCTGATTTTGGAGGAATGTCTTTCTTTGCCCCAGTGTATGAAAGGACGTGTGAATGTTGTGCACAGCACCACAATAATTTTACCATGTATGAAATAACATCAGTATGGGTCTTTCCCAGAGCCTCAACAACACAGAGAAAAAGTACCGCAAGCTTCAAACGAAGGTTGAATCTCTCGGGGGCGGATCCATAGGTCTGGGCAACATCAACAAGAAGGCCATGGATATGAAGAAGGAGGCAGAAAACCTCCACATGAAAGCCAGCAAGGGGATAGAACAACTCAAGAGTGAGTACACCAAGCTATCTGTCCATCTACAACCTACCTGTTGTGTGTCATCAATAGATGTGGATAAACAACTATCTCATAAATATGTTAGCATGTCTTTATTTTGACTTAGTCCCATATTAGTGTACAAGAAAAATCCCTGACAGTTGAACAAAGAAACACTTTTGAGGTTGATGACTGTTTATGTTATGCAAAAGAGTTTTTGTTCCTGGTGACATAAAAATACATGGAACAGTGTGTTCATATACTCGAGGCCAAAAACATCTCTCCTCACATTGATTTGTGCCTTGATTTAATAAACCACACCAACAACCTACCATGTGACCCTGAGGAGCCCAGTAGGTATTAATTAACCAGTGAAAACCTTTCTAAGGACCCTGCTTCCAAACAGCAGCTACAAGTAAAAGACAAAGACTCGCTGAGCAGATTGATTTACACATTTTAAAGGCTCGGTTACAGTGTTTTGTGTTACTTCTTTATGTTTTTGATGCTTTTCATGATGCTCAGTCTTTTAAATCTGTCATATAGACAGCATCTCATTTCAAAGCATCTCATATGTACGCAAAATATAAATTCACTGTAATGTTGCAGAAAAGACCTCACCCACACACCCCATTTACCAGTTTCCATGTGCAAATGTTCAAACCAGTTAAAAAACCAGAAACCTCCCCAAGCCTAGTTACACATCGGATTAATTCCTGTAACCTCCTGTAGAGTTCGTAGAAAGCAGCAGGTAAAATGAACATGCAGAAATACTTTAAAACAGGAATCCATAGGTGAAACATTTTATTTCCTGTTTTCCCGCAATAACAACATAAATTTTGTTCTCCCGCGATAACAAGATAGTTGGCATTATCAAAAAATAAATATAAGAATTTTTGTTTTTTCAATCATATATTTACAAGACTAAATATAATTCTTTGTCCCTCTCTTCTTCTTTGTCCCTTCTTATGCTTGTCACAACCTTATGCAGTGTTATACTGCCACTTAGTGGTCCTACATTCAGTAAACCGCCTATTGTAACACACACTGCCTGACGATAGAAAATGTTGTCGGATTTAATACTATATTGAACTTGTGGTTGCAGAACTGGAGAAGAAGTTCAAGAATAATGAGCAGCGGATGCAGAGGCAGCGCACAGAGCTGGACGAGCTGAGCAAAAATGCCACTCTGGTACGGAACGAGATCCGCGAACAAGTCCAGAAGTACAGTAACTGTGTGTGAGGACGGGGCAGCTCTGTTTACCTTTTGCTGCTGGAGTCCTGAGAGCAGTTGTGACTGAAGCTGAGACGGGGACTGAAAGTAAAATGCTGCTTTAGTAGCTCTTTTTTTTCACTGGTTTACCTGTCATGTGTTAAATCACAGAAATGCCTTCTCTGTCCATGTACTGTACCACTTTTTGACTTGTAGGTAACAATCTCACTGTTTGCTGTTTGTGTCTGCAAGCCAATACAAAAAGTGGGGGACCTGTGGACAGTATTTGTTTCACTGTATTTTAAATGATTTCACAAATAATAGACAGAAGCAAAAATATATCAGAGTATGTTATCACAAATGTGTTATAAGCGTATTTAAGATCTTGTGTACTGTAATTTGATATCATTATGGTCTTTACAATACGACACTCCAATTAAAAAAATGTGGAAAAGTTAGACTTTTTTAAATTCAAGAGTGTTTATTTTCATTACAAAAGCAATTCTTATTAACTCATCATTCGAGTTATAATGATGATTCAAATAAAATGTGTTATTTTATGTACATGCATCATCTCATGCGTCCTGATTGTGTGTTGTTTCGATTCATCGTCACACGGGGGCGCCTGACATTCAGCATGCAGCTTCCACCGCTGACAAATGGATCCACTTCAGAGATGTCATGCTGATGTTTGTCAGCATTTTATTTACAGCCTTGTTTTTAGCTGCTCCTTGGGCCAAAAATTAAAAGTCAATTAATTCTCTGTTGACTTCTATTAGTTTTTTTTTCAGTGAAGAGATGACCACTTCCAAAATTTAAATCTCAGAGTTGATGAGACAATTCATCAGGAAGAAGGGAAAACTCTTCATAACATATTTGAAATCAACATGAAAACATGTAAAAAAAAATAAAATAAATAAGTATTTGATGGAGTTGCTTATAGCTCAAGAGACATCTGAAACAAGGCCAGAAATGTCAGTTTAGTTGTGAGCGTCTGTCATGGTGTGATTTTATGTAGAGCCTTTATTTTGTGGCTGTTGCTCAAACGGGAAATGTGTTGAAGGTTCCAAATATTCCTGGAGTTCCTTAAAACACAGTACTTAAGCCAAGGTAGCGTACTTAGCTTCGACTGTTGCTCCCACCTTCATGATTCCTATGGGCAGGCCTTGGCAGGCTGGTGGCTTCACCCTGAGCAGAGGTGGCAGGTTAACCAAACCCACTCTGGCTGGATGAAGATCCTCCTCTCATTGCCCTCCTGTCTTCAAGGCGAAGGAGCAGTTTTCTCTGCAGGATCCTGGGCTCGAACAAAGAGAGGCTGTGCTCAGGCCACACAGGGAATGTGGAGTATGACACACAGTGAGGCCCAAACACCTGCACACTCAAACTCTGAAGCAGAGAGAAAACCCAACAGACAACTGGATCAAACTGATATGTTACAGTGCTCTTTGTGTAGCGCAGCAGATTTGATTCATTTTTGTCAGACAGAAGCCACATAGAGGACCCCCCCCCCAACCCAAAAAAACCCAGAATAGAGTGGACCTTTGTTTCCCACTGTAGGACTGTAGGTCGTCATGGAAACCGCCCCACCTGTTGGATGAGGCTGATGTTTTCAGGTCGAGCGGGCAGGTCTGGGATCTGTGCGTGCGCACTGGATAATAATCAAA
>KV751327.1:7393122-7482663 GCA_001698575.1 Mola mola | reverse complement strand
CTGCTTTCTGGGAAAGATTCCCAACGACAGCAAAAAGTGAGAAAGATGCTGACTAGAAATACATCTCCGAAACAGCTCTTCCAAAACTTTACAAGACAGTAAGGGAACATGTTTCATGTTGGCTGAAAGATGTGCAGGCAAACAGCTTTACTACTCACATTTGGAGCTCCGACGTGCACTGAGTTTGGGTAGACACAGAGTAACCGTCAACATTTAGCCTTCAAAGTGTGGTGCTGCAAGCAAATTAATTTCGCATACTGGCACGTCAATAGCCGAAAAAATGAGGAGATGCTGATAAAGTGGAACATCTCCAAGTCCAGAGTTCATGTTGTTTTGCACAACATTGCAGGCAACGTGAAAGCAGCCATGGACGAGATATATATATAAAAAAACACTGGTATCACATCAGTACTGGGTATCGGCAGATACCCAATGCACAGGTATCAGAATCAGTATCAGGACTAGAAAGCGGTATTGGAACAACTAGGGAACATGAGTGATATTTCCATAAGTCCATGCCTCGTTTTTAAAACGACCACATGTTACAACACTAATTGCTGTCTCTCCACAGTGAAGAATCACTGCTCTGTTGATTGACAAATGAAGTTCTCCCACTGCATCCAGTCAACACTGTCACCCGTTGGTAGCCGAGGAACTTAGAACACGTTAGGTGCCGTCCACTCTTGTGATCAGAACCGTCTACTTGATGACGGTCGAGAGCCAAGAGGAAAGCAGAGTTCAACTTGGGGGAGGGGAGGGGGGGAAGGAATGAAACTGCACTGTTCATTCTGTATCACTGCCTCTGACAGTCGAAGCATTGCCTCATGTGGAAAGTTTGTTGGCTCAGGTTTCACTGTCCTTTGGCACGAGCATAATGATATCATGCCTTTTTTAACACATAGCTGAGAATAGGTTAACAAAAGTTTCCCATTCACCACATCATTCATTCCTGCACTAAAGAAAAAACTGTGTAATCTGAAGTTTGTCACCTGTATGATCCTGAGTGCATCATAGTAACTCCCCCAATATTTTGTGAGAGGTGTAACATGCTACAGTGTCGGACCTGCTGATACTAGATAATAGCTGGTTGAAAAGCAGTTCTTTGTGTGCTGGGACCTTCACTCACTCATGCCCTTCTCCCAGCTGTCAGTTTGCATTCCCTTCTGCCTCTCCATTTATGGCTACAGAGGAAAGAAGGAAAAAGAAGGATAATCACGTCAGTCCATGAAGCTGAAGATGAACTTCAGAGGAGAGACAATAGTTCTAAGTAGCTTCACTAGCTTTAAATACCCGCTTAGCTGGGCAACAGCCTGCTCACTTAAAACCCACAGTGGGTCAATAACACTATTACTATTAATAATAACATTAATAATTAAGATAATAAGAATTAAGTAAAGTGTCTGGGAAGGCTTTACAGACCCTCAGAAAGTTGCCAATTCTTTCATTGGGAAGCATTATGGGGCCGCAGAACAAAATGCCTCAGGATGCAGCTTGAAAGACCTACAACCAATCAGAATAAAAGAATAGAATACGCATTGCTGAACAAGTTAGCATGATAGTAGAACATGCACAGCTCAAAGCCCAGAACTGTTATCATCCTAACCTTTAAATAAAACCTTTAATAGCTTTAATAAAAAGAGCAGCTTAAAGACTGCCTCTGATAAAAATCACGTTTTTTTTTTTAACTTGTTAACTTGTCCATGTGGTGTTCTCTATGTAATACGTAACACACAATGACTAAAATAAGCAGTCAATGTCATGTCTGAGGATTGCTCTAGCTGAGGACATTAATGCTCTCAAATCAGAAACTGTAGCAGCGCGAGCTGAAATTGTAAGCAACATGGCCGATATCCGAGCTCAAGGTAGCGACATGAAACCAGCCATCCATGACATGAAGGGGAGGTTGTTGACATGGTCAGATGAATTGACTTCACTGCAAGATACCATAAACAGCCTTCAAAGCCAGGTAGAGGAGCTTAAAGACTTGAGTGAACACATGAAGGGAAGAATGAGAAGGGGCAATATCCAGATAATCGGTATACACGAGCAGCCAGACTCCAGCTCTCCTAATGCTGTTGCTAAGTTATCAGAGAAGTTTTACAGATAAGCTGGATAGCTGGGAAAGCCCAGGATAACCATTTTCCCCGATTCTACTCCCAGCGTTGCCAAAGCCAGGCCAGCATTCACGGAGATACAGAAGACGCTGCAAGGAGGAGTTCACTTTGGCCTCCTTTATCCAGCCAGACTCTGGATCTCATACAAGGATGAAAATAAGGAGTTTCTGGACCCCAATAAAGCCATGGACTACATCCAGAAGAAGTGATCCCATCTGTGAAGTCTGATTGTATTCAAAATCACATTAACAGTGATAGAGGGAAACGAAAATCAAGAGTGACTTTTGGTACGTCCCATATTTTAGTGGGTATACTCTCCTCCTTGGCATAATATGACACCTTGTTCATATTCGTATTTTAGGTTTATGGTGCTCCCCTTTCGTTTTAGTTATAATGATAGGTGATCGATATTATTTTCACTGGCTTTTAATTTCCAGTACACATTTTGGTGGACGTACAGGAGCTAGCTGACGGTCAGTGATTAAATGATTATGCAAGGATCTGCAGGAGCCTGTGTAGCTAAACTACTATTTCTACCCACTAACTACACCCACAGCTCTTTCAGACCTAACCTAACTAGACTCTGCACTTCCGTTGCTTATTCTTTGTAGCTAGGGACTAAGTCCTATTACTGTTGTAGTATGTTAGTCTATTGTAACCTTAACTTCCACTGTGTTTTCTGTTCTGATCCTCTTGTTCCCCACAGATCCTGCACTAAGTATTGAAACAGGTCTATCGTCCCAAATGTGTAGGTTGTGTATATTACATTTAAATGCTTTGGACGCAGCTGTAGCATGTATTTTTGCCAACCCCACTCCATTAAGTTTGGTTATGTTTTTTCCTATTATATTTTGCCCACTTACTATATCCTATTCATGCTCTAACTGCTTGTTTCGCCTCTACATCAGCCCCCTTTTCTCTGCCAGTACCAGGAAATCAGGTTTGAAACTGTAAGATATAAGAAATAGGAACACAAAGATTCTAAGCTATAATGTTAAAGGCCTTCACAATCCAGTTAAGAAGAACAACATCCTGCGTCAGCTTAGACACTCAAATTGTCAGGTCACATTTTTATAGGAAACCCATCTATCAGAATGGGAACGCAATAAAGTTTAAAGAAGTCATGAGCAGACAAAGTGTATAACTCCACTCAGTATGCATTCTTATACAAAGACCCTTGTAGATGTATATGCACCTAATGAAGACAACTCAAATTTTTTCAGAAAACTTTTCACCGCGATGATGGAATACAGTTCTGGATTATTATTGATGTTAGAAGACCTTAACTTTGTAATGTCACAATCAGTGAACTGAAAACCCCCCTCTGAAGCTCCCCTATCTAAAATGAGTAGAATGCTCAGATAGCAATCTACAGAAGCAGGTCTTGTAGATATATGGAGGAGAAAGTTTCCGAGAAGAAGGGACTTCACCTTTTACTCAAATACACATGCATCATATTCAAGAATCGACTACTTTTTCACCCCTAAGGTAGAGCTACATAGTTTTTGGTGTTTTTTTGGAGTTTTTCCTCACCCGGTTCGATGGTCTAAGTGTAGCGGGTGGTTCTATGTACCGATTGTAAAGCCCAAAGATGCAAATTGTTATTTGTGATTTTTGGCTATACATATTAAACTTGATTGATTGATTGATTGACATAGGATAGAAGACATTGAGATATCACCCATCACCATCTCTGACCATGCTCCTGTCTCACTTTGATGCAATACAGGACTTAAATCAACATCCAAAGAATGGAAACTTAATGTGTCTCTTCCCCATGATAAAGAATGTATGTCCTTTATATCAGTAAAGCTTCGGAGCTAAATGAACCAATTAAAGAACGGGAGATAAAACAGTTAATCTCCACACTCAAATATAATAAAAGCCCTGGGCCTGATAGGTACATAAATTAATTTTATAAAACCTTCAATGATCTACTCACCCCGTTATTACTTAAAGCATAACATCATTCATTAAAATCTAAAACTATGGTGCCATCTAGGTCAGAGGCAACCATAGTTGTGATCCATAAAGAGGGCAAAGACGCCACCCAGTGCCAATAGACCGATTTCAATGTTAAACAGGGACCTGTGAATACTGACAGCCATTCTGGAAAGTTAACCATATAATTTCTCAAATTATTCATCCAGACCAGACTGGATTTATCAGCGGCTGATACTATGGAGATAATTTGAGACGTCAAACTGTCATTTAAAATGTTAAGAAATGTATTTGACCTCTCCAGGATAGATGTTTTTAAATATTTGCAATCATTCATTACATCCCATTAGGAATGGACGAAAGTCATAAATCATACCCCCATTGAAAAATTCTAATAAATATACAAAAGGTGAATGGAGATAAAAAATCATTAGCAAATCACGTAATATATTTTCATCCATGACCTTGCACAGTACTTTCCAGATAAAAAAGAGAGGGGAGGCAGAGGCTGGCAGGAGCATATTTATTGAGTCTTCATGGAGGGAATTTAAATAGAAAATAATAGCTTGATTTTTCAGAACACCAGAAATGTCAGCTAAGATAGGCACAGCACATTCAAGCTCATACTGGAGGAAATGTGGAACAACAGCTGCCAATCCCACCCATATATTTTGGCTGTGTCCTAAATTAAGTATCTTTTGGATTGAGATTTTCGATGCTCAAAGAAACAATATTCTGCAGGACCCCACAGTGGCACTGCTAAGAGTAATACCTGATGATCTATATTGGACAGCTAAGAAATATGTTTTAAAAATACTGCTCACAGCCTTCAAAAAAAGTATAACAATTAGATCTCTGAAACCAACCGTCCTCCAACCTGCAACATCTGGATTCAAAAAGTCTGGGCCCCTCAAATGGAGCAAATACCGTATTGGATGATGAAGGATGGAGACCTGCTTTGCCTCGTCTACTGTAATAAATAAACTCAACTACATTCTCTCCATACATTATATATTATTACTTCTACACCCTATGACACAATTGATTACTAAAGTGGACAACACATGAAATTCTTCACTAGTTGATTATGTAGTTTCATTTGTATGCTTTGTATACACATATGTATATGTGTATAAGCATACGTATATGAATGTGTATAATTTCGACCTTCTATGTAACTTGGCCTGTGGAGTAAATGTAAGCCCTATACAGCTGTAAGAAAAACATAATCAACAAAAAAGAACAACTAAAAATGTTTGCTATGTATAGGTAACATGTTCATGTCAAAATAAAATTATAATTGAGTTTAAAAAAAGGTGTGTGTCTTGGCCTAACGTACAATTGAGAAGATTTTAATTGCCAAAGGTCATAAAGCATGTTTTTTGGCCATAGATCCAAAAAAAGAATTGAAATAGGTCCAGCTGGTGTCATTTTGAAGCTGATAGAATTGGCTACAGTGATTATCTTTTGGGTTTTCAAGGTCAAAGGTCACTGAAAGGTCAAACCCATTTAAACATATCTCCAAATTGACATACAGAAGTCTAACTGGTGTCATTTTCAAACGAATCCCAGGGTCCATCACATAACCACAACCACCTGGCTGTGTGGTTAATGTGTCAACTGTGACTTCGCGATAATTTTTCAAACTAAATAACCTTGACCTAAAAATCACATCGAGGAATGGCCAAAACAAACACCAATACCTCAGTCTGGTAGAAAGCTAGAAATAAGCTCACAGAAAAAAATGATCTTGAATGGTAAGCATTGATTGCTGGGGAGCACATGTTGTAGGGAATTTAGCTGAAGTTTGCACTCTCTGAGTAACCTCTAGTTGGAACGGTGCACATTTTTTAATAATAATTTAATAATTTTTGATCATATTGAATAAGTCACTATGGAATTTAACTAAATGCAATTTACTTAAATGCTCCACTTTAACTTTTTTTTTTTTTTTTTTCTTTTTTTAACAGTTTTAGGTACTTTACTTTTAGGTACTTTACTTTACTTGAGTATTTTCATTATCTGCTACTTTAAGTCCACAACTTTAGAAACAAATGATTTACACCACTGTACTTATTTCATAGTTTTTGTACTACTTCATTCAAATTATTAAAGGTTGATTGCTGATTACTACATGTAACCAATCAGATATGTTGTGGGTGGGGCATGACGGAGAACACAGAGAGCCAAAATAGCATGTTTTTATCTACCATTACTGATATAATCTCAGTGTTGATAAATGTTGAAGCAGGTGATGGGTCACTAATAGCAACTTTTCTTAGAGCACCCATAGAATAAGAAAATAACATGTGGCCAACTCAGCCTGCATTGTAGACAAACACAGACAGAAACACAGAGATAAAAGACTTCTAACTGTATGACACATCAGGTGTATACTTCACGCCTCCACCCGTCACACAAACACACAGACGATATCATCAGATATCAGGCTGTCTGTTTTTAGGCTCTGGAGTGTCTCAGCCATCAGATCAGCTATCTGACCTGTTCTAGTTCTTCGCACTCCTCCTCTGAGATAAAGGATGACACCTCCTCCTCTCTCGTTCAGCACAGACCATTGTGCCAGTCGTCCTCAGTGATTATGATAAATATGACGCGGCTCACATCGTTACCTTAGACTGAGCAAATCCTCTAACAGCTGCCTTTGTGTCGACAAGAAGCACTTGATGCTGACACTCACTTGAAAATGAGAACATGTGTACAACGCTACGCTTGTTGTTGAGTCACACTACAATTATGAACACGTGTGTGTAAAAGTGTGTGTATGTGTGAGTCCATATCTGGGCCTTCACTCTAAAAGTTAAACCTGATAGCTACTTGTTGCTCATTTGGCCGACACCAACCTGAGACCTGTCCAGATTCCAAACAAGGTGTGTGAGAATGTGTGTGTGTGTATCCACGTGAAGCCTGTGTTCGCAGCAGGCTTCCTGTCTAAGGCTGTGTCAGGTTGAATGTAGAACTGCGGAGAACCTCCAGGCGCTGGCAGGTACTGCAGCCACTCTCCCTGTGTGTCTGTCAGCATTAAACGTTCGCTTACAGACCACAGACTGACCTCTCCTCGTCCAGGCCTCCTCTCAGCTCCCAGCTCCAGAGGTGTGTAGGAGTAGAGATTCATGTCCGGTGGAATGTGTGACTACTGCTGCTGCTAGCTGTCATCAAGGTTTATAAGGTTTATTTTAACTCCCACATTCATTGCTCCTCAGTCTCACTCTCGCTGTGCTGGATAATCCAGGGGTGACTGATATGGATTTTTTAAGGACTTAAACTGATTATTAATAACCAAAGAGACTGACATTGAAAACATCTTATAGTCTTGCCTGTATGTGAATAAGTAAATGAGAGGAGACCAAGGTCACTGCAGCCTGCCATGGGCCATTCTCGTGAACTTGATGTCTTAAGAATACTTTGAGGGATTTTCTTCAAACACCGCACAAATGTCAACACTGGCTCAAGGTTTAACTGCTTAGTATTTGGTCATAGGTCTGAGGTCAATGTCACTGTGGCCTCATGTCACACTGGTTAAATGGAAGAATACTCAGATCAAAGCCACCGGAAATTGGCTTTGATCAGTAGACCTTGGACTTGACGTCAAAGGCCAAGGTTACTGTGACCTCAAATCTTGTGGCAGGACATCTCTAGAATGTATCAGGGGATTTTTTTCAAGATTGCCACAAATCTAAATTTGGACTTTAAGATGAATTGGTTAAATTGTAGAGGTCAAACGTCACTGCAACCTTATATATTGTTGCAGTATAGTGGGGATTACCACAAGCCCTTCTCCATGAGCCACCACTGTACTTTCACTGTCTGCATTGTCTGCAGTCGAAATAAAAAAAAAAATTCTGACACTTGCTGCTTGGTGAGTGTCTGACAATATAGAAACATATAGAAACACACATAAACTCTTTGACGTAGGTACAGGTAATAAACTTCATGTTAGTTTTGGTAAACTTCACATTAGTTTTAAAAGGGTAATATTTCATTCACAACAAATTTTGACCACCATAAGGTGTTTAATAAGTACTATGATAAAAATAAACAGTTAACGTCATGGCTGAGGACCAGTGATGGTCTCCAAAAAGTACTACATGTAAGGAATGACTTAATATTATAGAACATTGTAGGGGGCAACACTTAAGATTCTGATGCATCAACTTTTAGGCAATCTTGTAGAAGTAGCTCTTCCTCTTCTTCCTGGGAAACAATGTCTGGTTCACACTTGTATGGCTTAATTACTTCAATGTCAGAACTTGCCACTGTGCAGCGTATAGTAGACTAGTTGGAAAGTTGGAAAATGACAAAGCAGGTAAGCTCAAATTAAAACATGGTTCTAACTGCTGTGTTTTGAAGATGAAATACAAGATAACTGTACTGTATGTTGTGCTCAAAACTGTTTGGGTGCTGCACTGAGTGGCTTGTGTTCCGCCTTTATTTTTCGTTTAACATCAAATATCTGTACAGAAATGTAATGGGTTCTTGGGTATTTCCATTTCTTTTCAAATTTGATAACTTTAGTACTAGCCAGGTCTGAAAGCCAAGCTGTGCTTTTAGGTATTAATAATCCATTTTAATGATGTCCTACATGCATCCTGCTGGCTCTGCTCTGATCTTACCTCTGTATGACCTCTTGTGAGCTACAGATTGAGCCGGTAGCTGGGGCCTCTTGTCAGATCTCTTGGTGGGGACCCCTGTAGATGGTGTTGCTTTGAGTTAATCCCCCCCCCACAGGACGTTGTCTCAACACTGAAGCAGTAGCTTTTTAAAGAATGAAACCTCTCTACCATGTGGTCCACGACCTTCATCACCTTCTATACAACAAATCTGTTTAAGATGTTCCCAGCAGCTATCAGTAACATACATTTATGTGTTTTTCTTTGCATGCCTATATGTAAAATGATTTCATGGTCAGAGTTTGAATAAAACAAATAGAAGCTACAATGGTTTGTAAGGAGGTATGACCCTAGAAAATCACAATACATGGTATATATCATGGTGTTTCTCCTCTTTATAAATGCTAAGAATGGGCAAAATGAATTATTTATATATTTTTGTCCATAACCTTTAAATCAATGCCACAAAAAAATTTTAGGAAAGACTCTTGGTACTTCAGTCACTTTATTAGTAATGTGGATTTTGGGGTTGAAGTGGGTCAAATCGTCATATAAATAACATTTATTCACGGTTGATTGACAGTTATATAAATAGTGTTGTTTGATAAAGTTCCTGAATTACATCTGCTGTTAATACTTCATAATTAACTTCTTTATGTCACACCAACACTTTTTGGGAGAAAGCACAGTATCTGATTCATTGGTCATTGGACAGGTTCTGATTTCATGCTGACGTTATTTGCAACACAGGCTTGTGGATGGGTTCATTATTAGGCAATGAAGCCACTCTGCAGCACTGTTGATGTAATTACTTCCTGTTTCCACCTTCCAGTCCTGGCGGCCGCCGTTGGCCAAGAGCCTGACCCCAGCTATGGCTGTGCCCATGGCAGCTGTTACCCGGCAACAGGTGACCTGCTGGTTGGACGAGAGAAGAACCTAAAGGCCTCATCCACGTGCGGCATGAAGAGAAAAGAGCGCTACTGCATCGTCAGTCACCTGCAGGTCAGTGGGAACACATCTGCTATTTTGAATAAAGTTCAAATTTTGTGTTTATTTTTACCTATTCTGATCTGGCTGTAGGATGAGAAGAAGTGTTTCGACTGCGACTCTCGACGGCCGTATGACCCGGTGTACAACACCATCAATCACCGCATCGAGAATGTCATCATCACCTTCAAACCGCATCGCAAGAAGTCCTGGTGGCAGTCGGAGAACGGTTAGGATACTGTATCACTTCTGTCTGTGAAGCTTTGTTTAAATCAACAAAATAATGACTCATTTAGACAATTACAACAACATTTAGTGCCTTTTAACCTGCCTCACACTTGAGTATAATTACAGTAAAACTCACAAACACTCACTCAACAAACAGTCTACTGACATTTTCTTAGGGTTTCATAAAATGTAAATTAAAGTTTTAACTAAATTATGTGAATTAAAAATATATTAATTCTATATTGTTACTAATGAGTAAACACTTAGTATAACAAACTATATCCTGTTGGTCAGCCCAGTGCACACGAGGATCGTGGGAAATAAAGGCAGCCGTGAGCAGGCATGAGTACATTTGAGTGTGAGGGAAAAACATCAAGTCAGGTCTTCACTTGTGCATTTTAAGAATTAATGAGTATACTGTTGAATAATTTTAGATTTCATTCAAATGACAGAATGTCTTCTTACTGCATTACTCCGATGCAAATATAGTTTTCAGGGAAAGTCGTGTAAGTTAGTCAAAAACATTATTGTCAAGTTATTCCTGAATTATTATTGGTAGGGTGGGGGGTGTAACTGCATGGAAAAAAATGATATGTCACTAGGATATGAACAAAGCGCAAAATGCTTGTTACGAGGAGTTTAGACAGAATTAAAGATACAATATGTTTTGAAAGCCATACAAAATGGTTGTGAGCTCAGCTTTCATTTTCATGGCTAAAAATCTTTTTTGAACCTTTAAAAGTGATAGAAGTAAAGTTTCATTCCCAAGGAAAAAAAACAAAATGTTCTAAATGCCCTGGTTCTGTGAGAACCATAGTGTCCCTGTAAAGCAAAAATATCACTAGCAAAATGTGTTTCTCAGAGCACAACTGTCAAACATGCTTATGACTGCTATGGCCTCCACGTCGAGCCCTTTTCATTAGAGCTGTTAACGTTTTGAGAGATAAATGGAAGGATTGATGGATAGAAGGGACAAAGTGAAGGGATATAAAAGAGAATTCGAAGAAGAAATATTTCAACTGTAATGAGAAAAACAAAAAGATCCTAAAAATACATTGAAAGCACAAGCAGTACACAACTAGTAGCTATGAAGTACTATAAAAGCTGTATTTTGTAGTCTGATCAGCTACAGAGTGAAGTTTGGTTTGACAGAAGAAGAGCACGATGAAGGAGAAAGTAAAAGATTAGAGCGCGGCAGTATTGACAGGAGTATTTTCAAACATGATGACAGTGAGCCAGCTGTTTGGGAGTCAAGCTGCTGTTGATTACAGCACTGCAAAAGCATCAGTCCCGGAATAGAATGGAGAGAACACAAGAAGAAAAAGAGGGACAGGAAGCATCAAGACTATTTTTAATCCTGCTGCTTCTTCTTAATGACATCTCTGAGTTTCCATGGTGGTGGTGGCACAGCAAGCCTGTTTCATATGCATTACAGTGCTTTGATTGTGTTTTCTCTCTCTCTCTCTCTCTTTCCATGCCCCCCCCTTCCTCCTCTTTCTTTCCCATCCTGTTCTTCCTGCAACTTCACAGCTGCTGATTCTTGATTGTTTGTATGCATGTCTTTGTTCTTCCTGTTTAGAAGTTGCTTTCAGTTTTAACAATATAATGGCTCTAATTTTGTTATGGCTGCTGTAAATGTTGTAGCAGTTTTAGAGTCAGTGAGGAAGACTCTGGTCCATCATGTGCTATAGTGAGTGAAGCACCCAGTTCGCGTTGGAAAAGTGAAGCCAACTCTTAACCAACTCTTATCACTGGACCAGTGATGCAGTTCTTCCAATGATAGTAGAGCTGACACTGAAGTGGCATTTAACATTTAGCGTTATCTTGGCTCGCATGGACTTGATACCTGCAAGCTAACCTAGCATACATTGCAGCTAAAGTTTTGTAATTTCATTTAGCTGTATTCATTCCCTCAGACAACAATGCAGAATGCAGTCCTGATATTTTATGAAAATGAGTCCAGTGGCTCCCTGCCAGAGGTCCTGGAGTGAGGACAAAAAGGAGGAATCATTTATTTTCAAGCAACACCGACAGAATGTGTGACTGCTTTGGTTGTCGGTTTAATAAAATTGATTAATTGACTGTACTGTGATCAAACAAAATTATCAAATCGGCTTTCAATTGATGTCCGTTCTGTTCATGTTTACATATCCTTGGACTTTCCACTGCTAAATGTAGTGTTGTGGAAGCGCTGTCACATGTTCACCCCTGGGTCACAATAAACTGCACATCACATACACATTTAACATACGAGATATGGTTTGAAATGATTAATGTGTGGGTTTACCAACGGATATGAGGTGAGAGTCAATCGCAGCAGCAGCTCTCTGAGGGGGGCCGAGTCAGGTCGGTGAATGCCACGTTTCAGCGCTGCGTTTGTCCCATCTTGCTTCCTCATTCTGCCCTGTTGTTAAAACTTTTACCAGCCTATCTCAGGAAAATACTGCGAGCCACCCACAGCGGCACACCTGCCTTTTTTGGACTGTTTAATGGGTAATTCCCAGGATTTGTGGATGTGTGCAGACATGTGTGAGTCTGAAGGCATCAAAAGAAGTCCTCCCTTTTTTCTACTTTTCATGTAGCGTACGTATGCAAAGGTCTGCTGTGGTTTGTCTGTAGCATCACCAGTTTAGAAGCTACTGAGTCGAATTGATGTGTTTGGCTTTTAATTATTAGTGTACAGGAAGGAGAAAGTCCTCTCTGCATAATTAAAAAGACGAGAGAAGAGTGAAGTGGCCCTTCACAACATTTGGAGCTCCACAGCTCAGGAAGTGTGTGGGCTTTTCCGACATCCCCTCTGAATTTCTCCTGCCACAACTGAAGGCCTTTCCATTTCCGATGCCATTCCTCGAGCCAGCAGACGCGGTTGCTACTTCACTTATTACAGCCGTTGTTCTGTTGTCCATCTGTGATGATGGATGACGGATGGAAATAAAGTGCCAGCAGTGTTTGAATGATTGATACAGTCTTACAACTGTAAAACGCTCTCTCTCCGTCTCTACCAGGAAAGTCGGATGTCTTCATTCAGCTGGATCTGGAAGCAGAGTTTCACTTCACCCACCTGATTATGACCTTCAAGGTGTGATAACACTTCATTTTAACAGCATATTGACCTGCCTTGAAAACAGCTTGAGCACATTGCAGAATTTTCCTCTGAGCAAATCTTCTGTTGCAGACTTTCCGCCCGGCGGCCATGCTGATTGAGCGCTCTGCAGATTTTGGTCGTACCTGGCAAGTCTACCGCTACTTTTCCCACGACTGTGCTGCTGCGTTTCCTGGAGTGTCCCAAGGTCCTTTGAGAAACATAAATGATGTAATCTGTGAGTCACGCTACTCTGACATTGAACCGTCAACAGAGGGAGAGGTGAGCGACTTTTTGCCTCAGAAAAAATTTAAAAAATTAATAAAAGTATTTCAAAATCACATACATTTTATCATTTGTTCCCAGTTTTTTAGAGCCAAAGGTTTATGATGACTTTGGAACCGCTAATACTGTACACATACAGCTTGCATGTGTAGTTATCATCATGATCATTGTCAGATAAAAAAAACAGGTGAATAACCTCTGAACATGTTAAAAAGTATAACAAGTCATGTTCAGGCAGGAGGGCCCCAAGTCCAAATACTGATACTGACTGTTTATCGTCAGATCTCGGCTTAGAACCTTTCTTTCTGAACTCCCAGCATTATAACTCTGTTTCCGCAAAACAGTTTACAGTTAATATCAAATAATAAAACGTCTTTCCCTTGGCCATTTAAATACCCACCGCTGACTGCTGCTAGGGAGCAATGTGGACATTTTGTACACTTCAGAAAGTCAAAATCATCAAAAGATACATGCTTTTCATTGGAAAGCAGCAACATAAAAGTATACTAAAGTATGCTGGTGACAAACAATAATGAGCATTCATATCAGGAGGAAATAAACAATCTTGTGGTGCTCAGACAACAGTCTGCTGCTCAACGTCATCAGAGCCATAGAGCTGAATACAAAGATACACTGCTGTGATTTCTTAGGAAATAACATTAAAGAGAACCTGACAAAACATAGACACGATGGTACCTTGTAAGGAAACATAAGAATTTCCACTGTGAGGTCTTGTTAATATCTAAAAAGGAGCAGAAGAACGTATCCTGCCTAAAAACATCCCAAACTGACATCATTAGTGCACGACACAGACAGGAAGGCTCTGAAGCAGTGATAAAAACCAGCCAGAACATCAGAACATCACATTTCCAGAGCATCAATGGTATCAGCATCTGCACAAAGCCCGGAGGATGCTTAAATCTGTTCTCCCGGCTGCCTTCTGACAGGAGATATAGAGGAATCTGTACCTCCTCACTGCAGCAGCTTTTTTCCTTCAGGCTGTGGTATTATCCTGCTCACCGCCGTAGCCATGAGGAGGGTATTTTTCTCACCCTTCTCACCCTGAGTGTGTGAGTGAACAACTTAACTAGAAAACTACAGCACTGAGTTTCACTTCCAAATTTTTCGTTGGGGCGAATATGGTCGAGATCCCCAGCTGATTCAATTTTGGGACCTCTGGTGCCAAAATTTGTGTTGCTGCTGGTGTGCAGGGTCGCAGCCAGCTCGATGCCCCATTTAAAATCATTACCTTTATGTGTTTGCTTGTATGAAACTTAGGGAACTACTCCCTATGTCTGAATATATAATTTTGTCTTGCATAATGACCAATGAACATTGTGACATTTTGAAATAATGTGTGTATGTCCTGGTCCAGGTCATCTACAAAGTGTTGGATCCAGCCATCAGGATCGAGGACCCCTACAGTCCAAACATTCAGAGTAGGTCAACAGAGTGATAATGTCACACTACATGATGAAGCAACACACCACAGTCATGTTGCACAAGCATTAACATCTAGGAGCTCCAAGATTGTGTATCAGTGCAACACTCCTTTTTGTAAGGGCTCATAAGGGCATCTGTTAGTTCAGGCCAGCCAAACTGTACGTTTGCTTAATTTTTGTAAAATGTGAGAGTAGCAACACGTCTGTAACCCTTTCACCATAGGCTTGCGTAATCAGGAAACTCAAATACGGTAACACTCCCCTTTAAACTCCACTATGTAACTCAACATGGTGAAAGAGACATCTCTTTGTATAATAAACCAGTCTGGGTTAAAGTATTATCCTCACATTTTCTCTACAGCTATGAGAAGCTACAAAGTTTATTTATAACTTAATGTAATAGTAACTAAAATATATGAGAAAATAATTACAGTTATACAGCATGTATCATGAAATAACAGCACTAACAAAGGATCTGAGTTTTGGCTTTGTATTAACTCAGAATTAAGAAGCGTAATGAAAATGTGGCAACAATTTATGAAAGTTAAAATGGAAACAAGCAGACAGACCTGGGTGTTTCAGTCTTTAGTCTCTGTAAACCTCAGTGCACTTTGTTTTGGTTTTGGTTTATTTTGAGCAAGCTTGCTTTCGGGTTTGGACATCACCACATAAATCCCAGCATGAGCAGGACAATGGCTCTTCCTCAACACTGAATGTGGCGTAGGAGCACACATCGTTGATGTGCGGACCTGTTCACTTGAAAATATATTTATTTAAAACATTTTTAGACTTTCTGGTCCATCAGTGTCTGCTAACCACCCACCCTGACACGGAGGCTTAAATCATGGTTCCATCAATATTCTCTCACACTATGTCAAATATGTACCATAGCTTCTTTGCGAGTTCTTCACATTTGTCACCATAAATCTGCGGCGAACACACTTATTTCTTGTTATCCGTCTCTGACACATAACGGACGGTAACAGCCCCTCATCCCCCAAGGGCTTGAAACCTGACATGGAGAGATGTGAAAAGCAGCTGTTTCTCTCCCACACAGACCTCTTGTTTAGACTGGCAGCACATGAGAGCTCAGTTTCCAGCGCAGCAGCAGAGTCGTGCCTCGTTCTGTCGCTAAGTATCTCTCTATATTTGACTCAGATGACGATCCCGACCCCAACAGCTGCACAATCCATATTTATTACAGTTGTCAAGACACAAGATAGTGAATCATCGTCCAGAGTTTGACCTTACACTTCCGACTCTGCGATTGGCAGACTCTTTTTATGGCTAAAAACTTGGAAAAAGTGACATGCTACATTGTTTCTCCTGATATTTCCTAAGATTGGTATTTTAAAACAGGAGCTTGTCACGACTGATGCCTGGAATCACTGAATGCAGGATTATGGGCCGAGATGCTGACCAACAGACCAGGTGGATTAATGTTCAATTGTATTTATTATTAGTGATGGTAGTTTCACAAGCTAAAAGGGCGTCTGGGAAACAAAAAAAACAGGTATTCAGTCCAAATCAGCAAACATATTCAAATGGGCAAAGCAAAATCCAAAGACAGCCCAGAAAGCAAACAAAAGAAGAAAAAACTAAGACCCACGACCCTCGAAGAGGACAGAAACCAAGAAAACCAAGGCATGCACGTGATCCGACAAAGGGAGCACATGGACCTAAACACACAGGGAGGGCTTAACTAATTGGACACATTAGGTTGGGGCCGACAACGACAGACAGGTGAAACACTCTTAAGATAATCGCAGGAGGAAGAGAACCTTCAAAATAAAACAGGAAACACTAGCAAACTGATGGCAATGAAGAACATGAGGGAACTTAACACCAGAAACAGAAAACACTAAAAGAACACTGGTAACAAGCAGAGGAGAACACTAGGAACTTGGGAACATAAGAAACAAAGGAACACTAGAATACAAAGACTAAGAGACCAAAGTAAAACATGAAGTAAATTACAAACTCAAAACCATCAGGAAAGGCAAAAAAAAGTCATTACAGGAAACTAGAAACAGTAATAACAACACAAAACCTACAAGAGACTCAAAAATTGAACAATTGGTTATGGCTTTACAAAAACCCATAACCATCATAGAACCATAATGGCTCCATATTCCCAAAATGGGATGGAAAATAGGTTTGAAAATGATCCTCAGAAAAACATACCAGTACCCGAAGCTGCAGTCAGGTTACCTGCTCTCATGATGAAATTTTATAGGCCTCTTTCACAGCATCCATACTGAAATGAAATCACAGGTATACACTGGTGTAATTAATAAAACTTTGGTGCCACAGAGCATTTCCAGTGAGCCAACTTGCAAGAGACCAGCACTTTCGATTATTTGACATTATTGGAAAGGACCCTTATTTGCATCATTGCCAACACATGTGTTTACCCCACTAGTTCTTGCCAAAATGGCTGCTGTAAAAAAAGGTCTATTGATTCCACAATATGCCTTTATGTTGTGTGTGTGTGTGTGTGTGTGTGTGTGTGTGTGTGTGTGTGTGTGTTTCCACTTCAAATTACATTTTCACACAGTGAAATTTCTTACTGTTTTGATAAAGATAGCAGGAGGAGAAGAAATGGAGCCTCGTTAAAGCACCAAGTTTCAGTTAGCGTTAGCATTTTAGCATTTTGATGCCTCTCTGCTGTCTTTATGCGTTGAGTTTGAACTGGTAACATGCATCAGTATCTGGTCCAGCTTTTGTCTGGCTGAGGTTTAGGTCTGTTCTGTAGCATCTGAAGAGAATCAGGCTTAAAATGTCTGGAAATGTTTTAAAATACATATTGCAGAATGTTAAATGTTTAATTATACTTATAATAAAAAATGTATGTAATTTGTTACTCAACTGTCAATAACTTGAACTTGTATTCCCTCTGTGACTCAGTCCAAGCGCTGTTATTCATGTTGATAGCATGTTCATTTTTCTTGTTAATATGGGAAAGTAGGACAGTGGCAATTGTATGAATATGGAGTGATGTGTGAAAATGCCCTCAAAATGCGTTGCTGATGAATGTTGGTGAACAACAGCTGGACTGTAACAGCGGCGATGTTACGAGCCCCGCTGGTCCATCAAGATTGACGGGGTGAAAAAACAGTCAGATTGTTCTTATCTTTCTCCTATTTTGGTATTTTTCTCCACATAGTTTGAGAGGATAAATTAACAGGATGTGGGAAGACTCACTTCAACACTACATTCCATTATTGTCCATCATTTTTGCAATAGTTGAGCGTCCCAGACAGCAGATAGACATTGTGCCGTTGGACGTATGGAGAGACACACCTGCATGGAGGGAATGATTAATAGCAAACAGTTATACATTTTCAGATGCATTGGGTCATGCTCTACCTGAACTGTTCCTTTGCTGCCTGTGGAAGTTGGTTGACATATTTAAGCCTTTAGACAGAGAACCAATACTACATTTCTGTACCAGGTGTCGTGTTGTCACATTGAAATGTGAGGATTCAGCTATGTATGTCATTTTTGCCAACCATGCTAGAACTTCCTTAACCATGCTAGTACATTTTCTTACAAGCTTGAAAGACTTATCAAAGTACTTGTCTACATTTATTTCAATATTCAACCCTTTTTAAAAACTGCCTTTTATGAAAAAAAGAATTTTTACCTTGTTAACATGTTTTTTTATCTACTACGACACACATCATGCCTAAAATAAGCAGTCAGTGTCATGGCTGAGGATCTCTGCCTTTATTCTGCAGTCCACCAATGAAAGCTCTTAAAAACTGAATACTGACAATCCAGGTCTATATAGAAAATCTAAGGAACCAATCCTGAAGACTCACAGGGTAAAGGTTACCATTCTGATGCACTCCCTTTTATGCAACATTGTACAAGTAGCTCTTCCCGTCTTCCTGGGAATCTGTGTCTGATTCAAATATGTATGGCTGAATTACTCCAATATTAGAATTTGCCACTGTGCAGCATATTGTAGACTAGTTAAAAGTCGGAAGCAGGTCAGCTCTGGCTTGCTAAGTCTTCAGGCAAAGGACAGAGCAGCGAGCAGAGATGGGGCGGGACTAAAGTCACACATTTATAGACTCCCGAAACCTAGAAGGTGTAGAATTATATCCAAGAAATTTGAAGGCCAAAGAGGGATCTATTTTATGAAGTAAAATTTGGAATTTTATGGAACAGAAATTTGTTTTTTAGGGGTTTAATCAATGACTGGAGCTTTAAGGTCAGTAAAATCACATAACCTTAGAACTCTGAGGAATAACTAATCCCAACCCAGAACAGTTCACCCACATTTCTTTGCTGTATTTAGCCACCCTGTCAAACCATCCATTTACTGTAAAGTGCCTACCTGTGATAATTAACTTAAGAGTGTTTACCTTTATTCTGTTCTTCTTTTTTTTTTTTTTTTTTCATATACAGACCAACTAAAGATCACCAACTTGAGGGTGAACTTCACCAAGCTTCACACGCTGGGAGACAACCTACTGGACCCCAGAGCTGAAATCAAAGAAAAGTATTACTACGCCATTTATGAGCTGGTCGTACGTGGAAACTGCTTTTGCTATGGCCACGCCGCTGAGTGCGCCCCGATTGATGGTATCAGGGATGATATAGAGGCAATGGTGAGCGATGAGTACAGTTTCAGTTTTCAGGTTTTCCTCCCGTCATTAACTCTTAGAATTCTTATGATTGATTAGTCACGTCATAACTTCCTGTCCCATCTCTTTATAAGGTTCACGGCAGGTGCGTGTGCAACCACAACACCAAAGGATTGAACTGTGAACAGTGCGATGATTTCCACAACGACCTGCCCTGGAGACCAGCGGAGGGCTACGACACTAATGCCTGCAAGAGTGAGTTCACAGGAGGAAACAAGAAGTGCACACATTTATTAATAAGAAATCATGAAAAGAGATCAACTTTTTTTATAAGCAGGCTAAGGTTTCTTTTCCTGACAGTGTGAGATCTTTACAGCTCCAGAAAAAAGTGAGAAATCTGAGTAATACCATCTTTTTTCCAGAATGTAACTGCAATGGCCACTCAAACCGGTGTCACTTTGATCTGGCGGTGTATTTGGCCACTGGAAACGTGAGCGGAGGAGTGTGTGACGACTGTCAGCACAACACCATGGGGCGCAACTGTGAGATGTGCAAACTTTTCTACTACAAAGACCCTGTGAGGGATATCAGAGACCCCCAAGTGTGTGTGGGTGAGTGTGTTTCATATCAGAGTCTATATGATTGGTACAGAGACACTGCATGAGAAGAAAACAACAGGAATTTAGCTTTTGTAGTTTGATCAGGACATCAACATAAGAGTGGCTATGACATTCACCCATTCATAAATAAAAAAATCACTGACACCTGTCTGTCCTGCAGCTTGTGACTGCGACCCAGATGGCTCCCAGAATGGAGGGATGTGCGACAGCCACACAGACCCTTCCCTCGGCATGGTGGGAGGTCAGTGCCGTTGCAAGGCCAACGTGGAAGGGCCACGCTGCGACAAATGCAAGACCGGCTTCTTCGGCCTGAGTGCTGACAACCCTCAAGGCTGCCAAAGTGAGTGCACACTCTGTTAGTTTCTTTAAAAAAAAATGAATGAGTTATTTTTATAAGGAAGAACTTTTTAGCAGTGAATCAGGTCATTAGGTTGTCCATTCAGGCTGCAACAACTACCTTCACCAAGAGGTAGGCACAGCGTATGTGTCGCCTGAAAGGCGAAACAGAGGGAATAACCAACACGTTAAAGTACCATTGGATCAGCTCTGCCTGTCTGGGTTGACAGTGAAATAATATACTTTAGTAAATCAATCAAAGAAAACTGTTAAAGTGAAGTGTGAGGAATTTGGGGATTTTCCATCTAATGTTTTCCGCTCTGTGCATCCAGCTTGCCGATGTGACCACCGGGGCACCGTGTCCGGCAGCTTGCAGTGCGACCCGGTCAGCGGAGACTGCTTCTGCAAACGTCTCGTCACTGGGCGCAGCTGTGATCAGTGTTTGGTAAGAAGGATATTAAATACTAATAATTCTCATGATAACTGTGTTCCCTGGTCAACAAGGCCAGGTGCTGATGTGAACTTCAGCCATGTTTTTGTTGTTTTCAACTTATTGTCTGTCTCTTTCTTTTTGGCTCCTCCTGTCACTTTGCTTTAACTAAAATGTGAATGTACGCATTAAATTTCATTGCCTTCCTTTTACTCTTCGTGTTCTATCCTATTGGCTTCTCACCTTTCTTCCTAACTGGCTGTTTCTTTCTTTCAGCCCAGTTTGTTTAAGTGGTGATCAGTTTTCGCTCATGATTCAGACTCAGCCAGGAATAGTGCTGGCAGGAATGTAAGCTCCTGCCTGGGCTCCATGCCTAAATTTAACCCAGGGATTTGAGGCTCATCCGGTCAGTGTGTATTACACCAGGCCTAAAATGGTCAGGGCCTGGACCTGGTCCAAAAGTGGATCCTGTCCTGGTGTAATGTCAACATTGGACACAATTAAAAAAGGCCTCCAAAGAGAAAACAACAGTACAAAGGTTCAATGTCTTTAGTTTCGCCAAGCTTGAATCATATTGATACACATGGCATAAAAGCGATTATAAGAAGCCACAAAATATATGTAATTTAATACATCAGCTAAAATATACAAGATAAAATTACCGAGTGCAACAGAATCTGGATTTTCCCAGTGTCAGTTTTTAAAGGGCAGAAGGTCAGGTGAGTCATTTTCTCTGTGGAAAGAAAAAGATGTGCTCTGATTATTGTTTTATTAAATTAGAGAGTGAGATAGACTGACACGCTCCCTGTGGTTCATCGTGTCTGCTTCCAGCCAGAACACTGGGCTCTGAGCCACGACTTGAACGGCTGCCGGGGCTGTGACTGTGATGTCGGAGGTGCTCTGGACAACCAGTGAGTTAACTCTAAACAACACATCAAGCACAAGTAATAAACCAACGTCAATAGTTGTTTTTTTTAAGACGTCCCTCACTTGATGGTGATCAAAAACAAACCTCACATTCCCATCAGCCTCAGCTCTCAGCATTGTGAGCATGTTACATGTAGCGCTACTGCTATATCTAAGTACATATTGTCTGCTTTTAGAAAATGTAGAACAAAATTGGGAACCAATCCTGACGGCTAGCAGGGGTGGGGTTTAACATTGCAGAAGTAAATTTACCATTATAATGCTTCAACTTAGGGGATCTTTGTCTGGTTCAAACATGTATGGCTGAGTTACTGAGATGTTAGCACTTGCCACAGCATATAGTAGACTATTTTTAAAGTCGGAAAATGACTCTGGACAAATATTGAAATGTGTGCCATCTCACAGTGGTTAAGAATCTTTTTAAAAAATTAATGAATCAGCTAGGTGTTCTGGGTCACCACTAAAATCTAATCAATTGCTCCTTTGGCCAATTACGGCTGTAATGTAAATCTGTCCATAACTTTTTGGGTTATCCTGTTTGCTAACATGAATTCCAATGCAGAGGTAAAAACTCAAAGTAGTAAGTAATATATGACTAATTATATGCAGTGAAATAATAAAGCTCTTTATCCCTGTAGCTGCTCAGTGGAGAGCGGTCAGTGTCGCTGTCGCAATCACATGATCGGACGGCAGTGCACGCAGTTGGAGTCTGGGTACTTCTTCATGGCTCTGGATCACTTCCTTTACGAGGCTGAGCTAGCCAAGATGAGTCAGGTGAGTCATTCTTCAACGTCACATGAGTGCAGACATTCTGTGGCTTCAGTTTTTTAGACAAATTGAATAATAAATGTGGATATGTGTGTACGCCCGCAGAGCTGTACGGTCGAGACCAGGGAGCGCCAGCCAGGGCGCCCTGGCACGTGGACGGGCGTTGGGTTTGCTCGGGTGCCTGAGGGTGGCAGCCTGGAGTACCACATCAGTAACATTCCCTACTCCATGGAATATGATCTGCTCATCCGCTACGAGTCACAGGTCCTCCATCATCTCATCTAGCATTTAAAGGAAATTTTTAGACAAATGCTCATTCTCTCACATGAGATGATCTGTGGCACATTTTATTCTTTTCGTATCTGGAGTAGCAATTTTCTCAGCCAGTTTCCTACCAAATTCACAAGGAGACAGAAAGCCACTTTGCCAAAAAAATAAATAGTTCCTTACACAACCCTTCATAAAACAAACATAAATATTTTTTTAAAAATTTCAAATAAACAGTTTTTTTTTTTTTACAATTTGTGCAGTTATACTGCTGGGAGAGTGTGAATTAGTGATTTTGAAAATTAAAAAAAACCTCCACCGACTACTAATATGAAGGCTCATTCTGCTGTTTTTTTGTTTTTGTTTTGTTCTTTGCCTTTAAACATATATATATATGTTAAACCTATTCCATCATTATGTAACTGTCCTTTGCTTTTATGCTCACAGTTTTCTGTTTGTTTTGTTTTTATTGTGCCCAGATGCCTCGAGACTGGGAGGAGGTGCGGATAACGGTGGTCCGTCCTGGCCCGATCCCAACCAGTAGCCCATGTGGAAACACCATCCCGGATGATGACAGACTGACCGTGATGCTGCCTGCCGGAGCCAGGTTCGCACACATGCACACACACACACACAGACACTTTATTGCCAATACAGGACTATCAGCCTACATTACACAGTTTCTGGTCATTTTAATAATAAAAATTAAAGTGAAAAATTCCTTTTGGGACCTTTAGCAAAGTGTATTTTCTGGGGTTTTTTTGCCAAGAGAGTAGTTATCTCTGCATCCTTTCTCCCACTCTTTAATTTTAGACTTTAATTTTTTCTTTCAAACATGGATACTTTCCATTGTATTCTGTGATACATATATTAGCAATATAATCACAGGTTCTTTAATTAAAAATACAGCCTATCATTAATTTAATATCAGTTTTTCTAAGATTATTAGCCCATATTTGCCCGTCACTGATATATCGGTATTAGTTTCTATGTTATCTATATCGGCCAATATCATAAAATTTGTTTTTAAAGAACACATTGCAGAGCCAGATTTATAATACACTTTCAGTGAAGGTCTCTGTTTCAGTGCACTGCTGTCATTTAAATCTGTAAAAGTTCATTGTTAATCTGTAAAATATTCTGCGTCGGTTGCATATTGTTGTTACAAGTATCTGAAAATATCCCTCATTTGAGGAATCATAGTGAAAAAATTGTTTGTATCGGCCAATATCGGATATCAAAACTTCTTTACTCCCTGATATCGGTATCAGCTCCAAAAATGTCATATTCGAATAAAAAAATACTACCTACTGTCAGTACAATTCCATGCACTAATATCAAGTACCACGAGATTATGGTGGATGATGGGTTACATGTGCGTTTTTCCCACATGCACTCATACTCACGCATTGAATGTGTGCTGCAGGTTTGTGGTCCCTCCTCATCCTGTGTGTCTGGAGAGAGGCGTGACCTACACCCTCCGTTTTGAGTTCAGACGCTATCAGGACGCCAACAGTATCCTGAATGGAGCGGCAAACGCAATTATGCTTGTGGACTCGGTGAGATTTCCTCATTTGTTCCCATCCTCTCACAACATCTGGCTGGTGAGCATGTGAACACCGCTCCCTTTCCTCGTTCGTCCCCAGATCACTTTGATGCCACGCCACTCCTCCATGGAGATGTTCATCGCGGGGGATCCAGCCTCCAACAGCAGAAAGCAGACCTTCGAGCGCTACCGTTGCCACGAGGGGGCAAAGAGCATGACCCGGCCGCTGATGAGTGACACCTGCGCCAAGTTGATCACCAGCATGTCAGCCATCATAAACGACGGGGCTCTGCGTGAGTCAAGCAGTGATGTTAATGATACTTTAGGCTGCAGGGTCACATGACCTTTACTATGACCTCTGACTTTCTGTGGTTGAAAAGAAAACATTGCTTCATTATATTAATTAATTCAATCTATTTTTGACATGTGAAAACTTGTCTATTAGTCAAGCTTCTCTTAAGGTGTTTTCCCTCAGTCCTTTATTATTCTTTAATGGTCTGTTCTCCTCGTAATGATCAACATAATGTCTTTAGATGTTTTCGGCTAAATTGAGCTCAAAACTCATAAACTGCTTGTGATTCATCCAGAGAAACCAGCAAAGTTTAACATCAAAATAGAGTGAGGAATCATTGGGCGGCTATAACCAGTTACCATCTACTGCTGTTTTCACCCACAAAGTTAGCAAATAGCTAGACTAGGATTTGGCAGCCAAAGAGCTAGATATTTCCTTCAGCTGTTGCCATGTCACAGGGTTCAATGATTCCATGTTCTTCTCTTCCAGCTTGTAACTGCGACCCTCAAGGGTCCATCAGCTCCGTGTGCGATGTCCGAGGGGGTCAGTGCCGCTGCAGGCCCAATGTGATTGGTCGACGCTGTGACCAGTGTGCTCCTGGGACTTATGGCTTTGGACCCTCAGGCTGCATAGGTAAAAACTGAGCTGCTCATGGAGGCTATGATTTTATGTAACAATATTTTCTATAATTTTAACACCCTGATCTGATTGAGATTTTCCACCTGATGTAAATGGAAATAAGGATTTCTCTGGACTCAGTCACGGGCAGATGGAACAGCTTAGAATGCCTCGAAACCTGGAGCTCAGTCATTGGTGATAATAATAATAATAATAACAATAATAATTGTTCTTTTACGTTAATCAATAATGTTACCTTATGTGCAGTGCCTTAGATTAGTCATGCTATGCTCCTTGTGCCCTCTACTGTCTTTCAGCACACAGGTGCAACTCTAAAGCTCCATAAATCATTTATTTCACGTCCTGCTGTTCTCTTTCTTTAATTGGTTCTTTCCCTCCATGTCTTTTCTTCTCCCCTTTGTCCAGCCTGCAGTTGCAGCTTGGAAGGCTCCGTTACTCGAAGTTGTGACAAGTACACCGGTCAGTGTCGGTGCCGCCCGGGAGCGTTTGGCCAGCGCTGTGACGGATGCCAGGCGGGTCACTGGGGCTTTCCTAGCTGCCGACCCTGCCTGTGCAACGGCCATGCTGACAAGTGTGACCAGCGGACCGGAGCCTGCATCAGCTGCCGGGACAACACCAGAGGAGACAAATGTGATAGGTGGTGTTTCATGAGATCAGGTCTAAACATCAAATATCAAAGGGAGAAACGCATTAAAAAAAGGGATTTTAAATGTTCACCTGAACATAACAAACTTGTTAGTTCTTATTTGCTTGCTCACATGAAAACATGTACAAATATGACAACTGAAAATTGCGTATTTGCCTACTTTCACCTTAGCATAATGCCAGTTTATAATTTAGTAGATTGTTTCATTAAGCTAAAAAATAGCATTCAGTAGTGTTAGTAGTAGTAGTATTTTTTGATTTAACGTAAGATCTTGTAAGTCCTCATTTCCATATGAACAGTACCTCCATTAACTTTAAAGAGTCCATGATCACAACGGCAGGTGCTTTTCACAGTATTAAAACAGAAGCTCTTAGAGTGGTGCTGGCAAAAAGTGCTGCCTCTGTGCCAGTTTCTGTTTGGTGCTGAATGACCAAATGAAACTGGACATTTGTTTATATACATTTTATTAAAGAACCAGTGTGTACAATTTAAGAATATCTATCTGCAAACATGTAATCTAATCTGCGTAACTGTGTTAATAGTGTGTAATCACCTTAAAAAACCATAGTGTAAATGCAATCTCAGACTAAGAAATTTATATTTACGTGGGAGTGGGTTTACTTCCACAGAGAGCGCCATCTTGCACCAACATCTTACTACAGTAGCCAAGACCGACAAAAAGCCTTTGCGTTTGTCTACCGTAGTGGCATTGAAAGATAACAAATGAGAGTTTGTCCCAGGTTTTTTTTAACTTTTGTTACTTTAAATGGAGGATCATACACAGATGCCCACCGTAGGTCTCCTACATGCTAGGTGAGGCAGCGCTCCGTTACATGCATTCTACTACCTCACCACTGGATACCACTATTGTTCAATAGGGGTCCAATATGGTAATACAGTATATCAAAGACAAAAATGAAACCAAGCATGTTTAACGTGGTATATGAAAGTAAAATCTGAATTACTCAAAATTATTCAAAAACTGAGACTAAAAAAATAGCCCAACACTTGTGACAACTAGTCTAAATAAACCCTCTCATCATTTCTATAGGTGTGTCCATGGTTACTACGGTAACCCAGTTTTGGGCCTAGCGTCAGGTAGTCAGTGCCGGCCGTGTCCCTGCCCAGAAGGGCCCAACAGTGGACGCCACTTTGCTGCTTCTTGTTACCAGGACAACCGTAACAGACAAATCATCTGCAACTGTAACCAGGGTTACACAGGTAAACCATCTCTCTTTATATTCTTCCTCTTTGTCAGCAGTGAAGACATCATCATGTGTGTCGCTGTAGTTAAAATTAATTCCACTTTGTAGATTCTCTTATAGAATTAGCTTGTGAAAGTAAAAGCCACAGGGCACCTCAGTGGACCACTGTCACAGGACAGTGTGAGTCAGACATAAAAATAAATACATAAAAGCAGCAAATCCTGAAATTTCAGACACTGTAACCAACAACTATTCAATGTTTTTGCTTGAAACAAGACTGAAGCAATTATCTGATTATCAAAGTAGTTGTCGATTTATTTCCGTCTGATCGACTGAACAGTGGAGCTCTGGTTTATAAGTTCACCATGTTTGTCATGCTAGAATGCTGTGGTTGTAATGTCAGATGTGCACTAAACATGGTCGAGAGGTAATGCTGTTTCATAAACTGCTCCTTTGTTCTTATATCAGACTCCAATCTCAAATGAACTCCTCAAATGAATGTTTCCCGAATATGGTTTCTGTTACTTTATGTAGTTTATCATGCTGATGTATGTTCAAGTGTTAATTTTTCTGACCAGTTGGGTTTTAATTAGTTATTTGACTAGTTACTTGATGCTATATAATGAGGTGAAATGTCACGATTGACAGCTAATGTTGCTGGTGATGTCCTGGATATTTTGACCACATTTTTGAACAACGGGAGGAAGTGTAGACCTTAAGATCTTAATTCATGCCAATGGTCTAAGTATGTTGGCTTGTTGGCATTAGGATTTAGCTCAATGCTCTTTGTGTCACAGTTGCTAGCATGGCATTAGACTCTTGTTTAGATGCCTTGTCCACAGAATAATTGGTAAGATGTAAACGTTTGACCTGGTGGTGATGCTAGTGGGTCATCAGAATCAGTTGCACTCTGAGAGCATTAATATCACACCAGTTCATCTTTATTTCTATATGATTCATTTTTTTCTTTCAGTCAACTAAAATAATGCTGACCCACTGATTAAACCAACAAAAGCCAATATCTCCACCTCCAGTTCTAAAATAAAATATTCTTAACAAATTCTTTTTCACCACTTCATAGAGGTACGACTGTGTTTGTTTGAGCTCAGGTGAATAATAACTTGTGTAATTTCTTCCCTCCCCTGCATTACTGGCACAGGGATTGTTAAACACTCCGGGGCAACCATATTTAAGCGTGAGTAATGATGGTTGACCCCTCTCCTCCTCCCCATCCTCCTCCTCTTCTGTGTTCCTCCACCCCTTCACTCTACCAGTACTGCCACGCATGGCTCCAGCACCTCTCCCATCAGCGCTGCTGTGCAACAGTGCACTCCTGTCTCAAACAATAGTGTTAAATCTTTAAAATGTTTTTTTGTGACTGCTAATGTTTAAATGGCACTAGGGACAAATAATTTTAGAAATGGCTGTGGTGAATAGCTACTTCCAAAAGAGAGAAGAACACAGGGTGACATATAAGAGTGGAGGCAGGAGCACGCAGGTGGACAAAATTTTGTGTAGACGGTGCGGTCTGAAAGAGATTGGAGACTGCAAGGTGGTGACATGAGGAAGTACAGGAGAGTATTCAGAGGAAGAGTTTGGCAAGGAGGAAAAAAATGATAGTGAGAGAACGGAAGAGAGTCAACAGGAATACAAGGAAATGTAATGTAAGGCGAAGAGGAATGTGGCAAAGGCTAAACAGAAGGCATATGATGAGCTATATGATAAGTTGGACACTAAAGAAGGAGAAAAGGATCTGTATATCATCTGTCGAGGAAGAGGGATCGAGCTGGGAAGGATGTGCAGCAGGTTCAGGTGATTAAGGACGGGGTGGAAATGTACTAACAAGTGTGGAGAGTGTGCTGAGAAGATGGAAGGAGTACTTTTAGGAGCTGATGAATAAAGAAAATGAGAGGGAAAGAAGGGTGGAGGAGGGGGAGACTGTGAAACAGGAAGTTAGGAAGATTAGTAAAGATGAAGTGAGAAGCTTTGAAGAGGATGAAAACTGGAAAGTCAGTTGGTCCTGATGACACACCGGTAGAAGTATGGAAGTGTCCAGGAGAGAGGGCAGTGGAGTGTTTGTTGTTGACGTTGTTCAACATGATGTTGGACAGTGAGAAAGGCCTGAGAAACGGAGGAAAAATGTACTGGTGCTGATCTTTATTATCTTTAAGAACGAGGATGATGTGCAGAGTTGTAGCAACTACAGAGGGATAAAGCTGATGAGCTACACAATGAAGATTTGGTAAAGCGTAGTGGAAGCAAGGCTAAGAGAAGAAGCTATGATTTGTGAACAGCAGTTTAGTTTCATGCCAAAAAAGAACACTAAAAATGTCATGTTAGCTTTGAGAATACTGATGGAGAAGTATAGAGAAGGTCAGAAAGAGATGCATTGTGTCTTTGTCGATATGAAGAAAATCTACGACAGGGTGCCAAACGAAGAATTGTGGTTCTGTATGAGGGAGTCTGGAGTGGCAGAGAAGTATGTTAGACTGGTGCAGGATATGTATGAGAGCAGTATGACAGTGGTGAGGTGCGCTGTAGAAGTGATGGATGGCTTCAGAGTGGAAGTGGGATTGCATCAAGGCTCGACCCTGTACCTTTTGTGTTTGCTATGGTGATGGACAGACATATAAGGTCAGGTAGGAATCTCTGTGGACAATGATGTTTGCAGATGACATTGTTATCTGTAGTGAGAGCAGGGAGCAAGTGGAAGAAAATCTGGAGAGGTGCAGGTATGCGCTGGAAAGAAGACGAATGGAAGTCAGTCGTAGCAAGACAGAATACGTGTGTGTGAATGAAAGGGGGGTAAGTGTAACGGTGAGGTTACAGGGAGTAGAGGTGGAAAAGGTCCATGAGTTTAGGCACTTGGAGTCAACTGTTCAGAGCAAAGAGGAGAGTGGTAAAGAGGTGAAGAAGTGAGTACAGGCAGTTTGGAGTGGGTGGAGAAGTGTCAGGAGTGATCTCTGACAAAAGAGGAGCGGCAAAAGTAAAAAGGAAAGGATTAAAAGAGGTTAGTGAGACCAGCAATGTTATTTGGTTCCGAGATGGTGGCAGAGTTAAAGATGTTGAGATTCTGTATGGGAGTGACAAGGATGGACAGGATTAGGAACGAACACATCAGAGGGACAGCACAGGTCAGACTTTTTGGAGACAAAGTTAGAGGCCGGATTGAGATGGTTGCCACGTGTCATGGTGAGAGAAGACGATACAGAGGACTGGGAGAGATGGAGGACGATGATTCGCTGTGGCAACTCCTAGAAAAAGCTAGGTAAAGCTGAAAGAGGTAGATGAAGGGACAAATAATTTTCCCTGAAATTTTAGTTTCAATTAAAATGGAAATGCATAGACTGACTGTTCCCAATAAAAAGACCTGATGCAAAACCATTTTTTGATGGTGTCAAAAGTCTGGTTCCCACTTTCTACCTTTTCAAATGTAAATTTATTTGAAGAAATGATGCGGTTTAGCAGTTTCCCTCTTTTCCTCTGTAAGCATACTGCTACATTTTACCCCTCTCACCTTCTCATTCCTCCCTTTTCTAATTTCCTTTTCCTGCTGGACTCAAATATGCCAAATATTTCTTTTCAGGGTCCAACCTCAAGGGATAGAACAGTGAACAAAACAAATGGTCTGCTGGCAAAATAATCCAGAACTATGTCCGGATGTTGTTGAGCTGTATGTTGCTGTATTTAGCAGTAGTTAAAGGGAGTTTGGAGCAGATGGAGCCTGACACAGTTCACAATTCTGGCAAAACAAGATTATTTTATTAAGCTCAACTGCAACTTAGAGACATTATGCCAAAATTATGTACTGTCAAATACTGCTGACTAATGTAAATATGTAATCAAAGAGTATAATGATATGAAAAACAGTGTGATGACAAAGACACTTAACTAATGAGCTGGTTAACCCAGACCTGAATGGTGACAAGTAACACACTGATTTTAGTAACATGATGTTTTAATGGAATAATAATAGTAATAGAGTAATAATGTTTGTGCTTTTCCAATGTGAGTTAAGCCAAGTGTTAGATTCATGTTTCTGTTCATGCAAATCATTTTAGTCATAGTCTAGGACTTGGTAAATTCCAGTTGTATGAGAGGAGGTCCTCATTATTTTGTTAGTTCTGCTGCTAGAACATCACATTTCCTGCTTCCTGTGGTTTCATACACCCTAAAAGAGCTTTGAAGTCCTGTAGAGCACTTCACCCATTTTAATTGCAGATGAAATTCAGCTAAAATATAACCAGTCAGAATCATATCCCCACCTAACAACTCTTGTTCACTTGGTGCTTTTTTGCCCGTTCAGGTGCTCGATGTGAGGAATGTGCCCCGGGATACTTTGGCAACTCGTTTCAGCCTGGAGGACGCTGCGAGGCCTGTCGGTGCAACAACAACATTGACACGTCAGACATAGGCGCGTGTGACAGACAGACTGGTCAGTGTAGGAAGTGCCTTTACAACACTGAGGGCCCCACATGTGGCATTTGCAAGAGCGGCTACTTTGGAGACGCTTCACGACGCAACTGCAGAAGTGAGTGATATTCACAGATTTAAAAAAAAAAAGATAAAATATCAGCTAAAAACAGAATATCAGAATTATGACCTGTTTTTTGCTTTTTTGTCCTTCAGAATGCACATGTAACTTTCTGGGCACTGAGCGCAGCCAGTGTATGGAGCGTGAGGACTGTGTGTGCCAACGGTCCACAGGCCAGTGCCAATGTATGCCCAACGTCATCGGTTTGACATGTGACCACTGTGCCCCTAACCATTGGAACCTGGCCAGCGGGAGGGGCTGCGAACCCTGCGGCTGTGACCCCGACAACTCTGTTACCTCTTCTTGTAACGAGGTAAGGATTGTGTACTGTAGACCTGAACATCTTCAAGCACCACATCATGATTTAATCTCATCATTCACATCATTCTTCATTGACATAACTGTGATACAGTCCAACTCAACAGTTTATGTGAATCATGTGGCTTCAAGCAAGCCAGGGGCAAGCAAAGGGGCATGCTTTAGACCAGGTGTTCTCTAAAGGTCTGTGACTAAAGAGTAGCAGCAAAAGTGAAAGGAAAGTATTACAAGAGGGTTGTGAGACTAGCACTATTGGAGACGATGGAACTGACTGAAAGACAGGAGACAGAACTGGAGGGGGCTGAGTTAAAGATGTTGAGATTCTGTGTGGGAGTGACGAGGATGGACAGGATTAGCAACGAGCACATCAGAGGGACAGCACAGGTCAGACGTTTTGAAGACAAATTTAGAGAGGCCAGATTGTGATGGTTTGGACATATGCAGAGATGACAGTGAGAGATGGAAGAGAGGTAGAAGGAGCTCAAGATGGAGCTACCAGGCAGGAGGCAAAGAGGAGATTTATGGACGTGGTGAGAGAGGACATGCCGATAATCGGTGTGAGAGGAAAAGATGCAGAGGACAGGGAAAGATGAAAGACGATAATTCCCTGTAGTGACTCCTAGAAAAGCTTGGTAAAGCCAAGAGGAAGGTTCTCTAAAGGTCCTCACAATAACAGCTATTTTGGACTTGGCAATTTTTGATCATTTTGGTACACTGCTAAAAAAAATTAAAGGAACAATGTGAAAACACATCAGATCTCATTGGGGAAAAAAAACATGCTGGATATCTATACTGATATGGACTGGGTAACGTGTTGGGAACGAAAGGATGCCACATCGTTTGATGGATATGCAAATTATCAATCTACAGAGGGTTGAACCCAAAGACACCCAGAAAATTAAAGAGAAAAAATTATGCAGCAGGCTAGTCCATTTGCTGAAATTTCATTGCAGCTGCTCAGAATGGTTTTCAGTAGTTTGTATGGCCCCCATGTGCTTTTATACTTGCCTAACAATGTTGGGACATGCTCCTAATGAGACAACTGAGCTCCTGGACAGTCGGAAGTGCAACCTGGTGGCGTCAGATGAACCGACAAGTAATATCCCAGAGGCGTTCTAGTGGATTTAGGACACACGAGCGTGGAGGCCAGTCAATGGTATCAGTTCTTTCATCCTCCAGGAACTGCCTGCATACTCTCGCCACAGTGGGCCCTGGGAGGAACCAGGGCCCACAACCAGACCTTTTCACGTCTGTCGCATGTGCTCAGGGTGAACCTGCTCTCATCTGTGGAAAGCACACGGTGCCAGTGGCAGACCTGCCAATTCTGGTGTCCTACGGCAAATGCCAATTGAGCTCCACAGTGCCGGGCAGTGAGCACCGGGTGTCAGGCCCTCTGACCACCCTCATGAAGTCTGTTTCTGATTGTTTTTTCAGAGTCATTCACACCACAGGTCTGCTAGAAGTCATTTTATAGGGCTCTGGCATTGCTCACCCTGTTCCTCCTTGAATAAAGGAGGAGATACTGGCCCTGCTGATGGATTAAGGACCTTCTACGGCCCTTTCCAGCTCTCTTCGAGTAACTGCCTGTCTCCTGGAATCTCTTCCACGCTCATGAGACCGTGCTGGGAGACACAGCAAAGCTTCTGGCAAGGGCATGTATTGATTGATGTGTGATCCTGGAGGAGTTGGACTGCCTGTGCAACCTCTGTAGGGTCCAGGTATCGTCTCATGCTACCAGTAGTCACACTGACCCTAGCCAAAAGCAAAACTACTGAAAAACAGTCAGAACAGATGAGGAGGGGAAACATATCAGTGGCCTCCACCTGTCAAACCATTCCTATCTTGGGGGTCGTCTCATTGTTGTCCCTCTAGTGCACCTGTTGTTAATGTCATTAATATCAAAGCAGCTGAAACTTATTAATGACCTGCTCTGCTACTTAACTGACCAGATCAATATCCCAGAAGTTTAAGTGACTTAATGCTATGCTCTGATTAAGAAGTGTTCCTTTAATTTTTTTGAGCAGTATATATTCTTTGATGCCCTGTGTTCCTGGAGGCAGCTAACACAGACACAATCTTTAAGAAATGCCATACCAATGCTAATATGTTAATAATCTCATTTATTTATTGATGATTTCACAATGCACTATCCATAATGCCATCATGCGATGTCATGGTGGACACATTTTCTAATATCCTCTAACAGATTATTGATTGTGTCACTCCTGTCAAAGCTCCTAAGTGATGTGGACCACCTAAAGCACCTTGGAGAAGCACAGAGGAAGTTTGACAAAAAGAGCCTGCCGGAGAGCTGAAAAAGAATACAGAAAAACAAAATTACATATTGATTTTGCGATCTTTAACAATGCATTGTACAATTATATCAAGACATGAAAAATCCCTGGTAGTCCTATATTTCTAAATTCATTGAAAATAATCGCCATAATGCTGCATTTCTATTCACTTAAATCAATAAATTGCACAATCTATCCACCCTGGAATTTTTCTATTTAGTCAAGTGTGAAGAATTCGCTCATTTCTTTCAGGCAAAGGACTTTAACATCAGATCCTAACCTTACACCAACGCAATGCACTAACATTTTTATGACTTCCCTCACACCTGTAAACTCCAGAGATATTAAAAGGCAATTCATAGCTTAAATTCCTGCACTTCTTCTTTTGATCTCATCCCCAGTGTAAATCAGATTTCCAATGCTTATAAACACCTTACAAATTTTATTATTACCGTGCGTCAAATTTGCATTATCCCTGTTTCACTCAAATGTGTTCTTATTAACATTAGCTTATCATTTTTATCTTAACATTGCACTATCTGTTTGATGCATGCTAATCAGGTTTTAAAGCCAACCACAGCACTGCTTTCACCTCAAGATCAACACAGAAAATTTCAGTACAGGTACTATTTGATCTCACTGTTGCCTTTGATAGTATAGACCACACCATACTAATCTAAAAAGACTCAGCGATGACAAAAGTTTATCCGGCCCTGTTCTTAACAGGTTTATCTTCTAACTATAAGACAGAAGTTTTTATGTGTCTCATTGGGAAGTTTTAAATCCAAAGAACGTGAATTGTCTCTGGTGTCCCCCAAAGTTCACTCCTTGGTCCAGTTTTCTTTAATCTGTACATGATCCCACTGTGTATCACCATAAAGAAACACCACATATCCTATCATTAATCGTATTGATGGGATTAAATGCTGGATAACCAAACATTTCCTCGAGCTCAACAGAAATAAGACAGAGGTTGTTGTGGTTGGTCCTAAAATTCAAACAAACCAAACAAAATAATGTGTGTGTGCATCCTGTTTTGGTCTGCGTGTGATTTTCGCAGTATGAATGACTATGACCAGGCATTCGCAATTATGAAAGTGTTGGTTTGATTGGTTTTGTTTAGGTTGTTGATGTAGAATACACGTTTGCATTTTATATTCTCTATTTTATAAGATAAAAATAATAAATTTGATATTGCCATCATTGACATCATTCTTTTGCATTATTCATTCACAATAGAAGTGGACCTGTCATGCCTCTGTTTGCAGTTCACTGGACAGTGTCAGTGCCGTGATGGCTTTGGGGGGAAGACCTGCACAGACTGTCAGGAGAACTACTGGGGGGACCCCAGAACCCAGTGCAGAGGTCAGGAACATAAAGATTCGTGGGAATTTGTGTTCTGTAGTGTTGTAATGCAAAATTCCTTGGCTTTATAGATGTTCAGACAGAGAGAAACATTATTGCAAATTAATCATTCATACATAATAATGTTAATTTTTTTAAAATATTGTAGTTTTCACTCCATTACATTTATTTAATAGCTTTAACTAATAGTTACTTTACAGATTTAGTTCATCATATAAAATGTAATCTCTAAAAATTGATATAAATAAAAATATTGATCCCGAGAGGCAATTGTTACCCAGTTACCCAGCAGATAAACAATACATATCTATATTCGTATCTATATGCATATTCTTCTACAGCTGTTGCATTAGCGTGATTAACAGATGAATGCACCAATAATTAGAATCCATACTTGGATTATAACTAATGAAATATGACCTTCCGTATAATCAGTAGTCTATGTTTACTTTTGATACTTGGTAAATATGTTTTGTTGCTAATACAGTGCACTTTTTCTTCTCTTTTTTTGTTATTTTCTGCACTATGGTTCCTTCTGTTGTTCCTCTTACCTAACGGCTCAACGTGTTAAATTCCATAGTTTTAGTTCAGTTTAGTTTTATCAATTAAAAATGGAGTAACATTATTAATGTAATGTAAAAAAGATAACCCTCTGCTATCATCATTGAATTATGATTCACAGACAGAACATCCAGACAGAACATTCTGCATTGACTAATAGTTAATTCCACTGCAGCAAGTAACAAGATGCAGCACATTATGTGCTCTGTGCTGTGTGCTGTCGAGATCTTGGTATCGATGACTGTGATCTGACCTGTTTTGTTCATACTCTGTCTCACTGTCCACCTCCAGCTTGTGACTGTGACTGGCGTGGCATTGAGACCTCTCAGTGTGACCGGGTGACAGGCCACTGTGTATGCCAGCAGGGGGTGTCCGGTGTCCGCTGTGACCAGTGTGCCCGAGGCTTCTCTGGCCAGTTCCCCAACTGTCAACCCTGTCATCATTGTTTCGGGGACTGGGATCGCATTGTTCAGGTGCCGTTGCTTCTTCTTCCTGCAAATTAGGAATCAACCATAATCTTTGTCTTCATAATGTTGTATTGTCACCAGGACCTTGCAGTGCGCACCAAGGCTCTGGCAGAGCGTGCCCATGAGATTCAGACCACAGGGCTTACAGGGCCCTATGAGAAGGCCTTCAGAGACCTGGAGGAAAAACTGGCACAAGCTCAGGGCATTGTCAACACACGCAACGCCACTGCTGCAGCTGTCGCTACCCTGATGGAGCTTATTGAAGATCTCAGGTATGGCTGTTTCCAACATGAAAATAGCCATTGTTTCTCTTTACTTTAACTAAGCATTTATTCTGTCACAAGCTGTCATTATCAAAATAATCATATTTTATGTGGGATAATAACATGGAGTTTCAGAGGGCAATAAAAACGTTTACCTTATTAGCGTATTTGTACCATTTGTCCAAGTACAATTAAAAGTGACATGCCACGACACCTCCTTGTATTGCTTGGCAGGGCGCAGATCGGTGAGACCACTGACACCCTGAACCGCCTGGAAGGAGACCTAACAATCGTCCAGGACAGCAACTCTGAGGCAAGCAAGGAGCTCAGTGCTTTAGAGAGGGAGGCCAAAGAACTGAATCTCACTTCCGAGCAGCTACACCGCCAACTGGATATTTTGAAAAACTCCAACTTCCTGGGTGAGAAAAGGGAGCCATCTGCATTTTTTAACTTGTTACACTGTGTGCTTTTGATGGCTTTCCACATTCAAAGTTTCTTCACTGGTTTTTTCTAATCCTATTCTATGTTCCCTTTTTAATCTCATCTTTAAGTGTCAGTCTAATCATCTGATGTGTAGTAAGTGAAAATATTCTGCCTTAAGGTGCGTACGACAGCATTCGCAGTTCCTACAACAGGTCTCGTGATGCCGAGAGGCGTGCCAACGAATCAACAACCACCAGGCCCAGCACAGTCAGTCACTCGGCAGACACCCGCCGCCGCACCGAGCGACTCATCGCTGCAAAGAAAGATGACTTCAACCGCAAAAATGCTGCAAACAAGCGTGCGCTTGGAGAGCTCAATGCCCGAGCACAGACCTTGGACATGAAAAAGATCAATGAGAAGGTTTGATTACCTGCTTACTTAAAGCATGTAAAGCTTACATTTTTACATGCGTCTCTTCCACAGTTTAATCCACACTTCCATTAGTCCAGTGTCATTTGGAAATTGCGAGTAGAGTGAACAATACCTGGTCCTGTTCTCATTTCAGTTCCCGGCTATCAATCAACTTTTAATTTTTCCATGAAATATCTGTCTGCCGAGCTGGATATTTGAATATTTTAGTAGTATAAAGTGAGTGTTAAGCACAAAGAAAACATGTACTTAGTTCAAAATAATAAGATGAAAAGTTGTCTGTTTAAAAACATGGTTTAAACTGAGCTTCTTAATTTTACCATTAACCACGGTCAGAGACTGAGATGGATGTTATTTGATTTAGCTAGTTAATTTTAACAGTATCAGCAGTTTAGCGGGGAATTTTTGCCATTATTATTGAAATTAAGAGTTGCTTCCTTTCTGTTGAGTTGATTAACAAAATAAAGTTATTAGTTTATCAAAAATTGACCTAAATCAATTAATCCAGCTTTAGCCATATGGAGTTAGTTCAGTCTCAGAATTCTTAAATGTACTCAGAAGGATTCACAAATGCATGAGGATTTATAGGTGAATGGTTCTCTGTACAAAAATATTTCCCCCTCTATATAAATAGAATCCACATATAAATTCATTTAATTTAATTAAGGTTCACAAATGTATTTCTGATGCACATAGAGATATTTCTTGTTTTAAATGTGTACAGTGGAAATCCACAACCATGCATATTTAAGATAATTTACAATTTTCATCAAAAACATACACAGTATATGTCGTGACACAAACCGCTGAGTCTGCATTTACAAACTCCTTTTGTTTTGTGAACTTTGTGTGTAGGCTTTTAGAATTAATCTGCCTCCATCCACAAATGCATTTTTTTAACTGGGAATTATCTGTAGCAGATCAGATGTCTCCCTCCTTTCAGCCTTTCACATTCAAGTGGGGATTTTTAACACTTCAGACAATCACATGAAATCATCAACATAGCGGACAGGTGGAGTTAACGTGGCAGGGTGTCGTTTTTTTCCTGAAAGTTGCAATGCTGATATAAATGGGAAGAGCCTATGGAAGAAATTCTGCAAAGTGATTTGGTGACTCAAAAAAAATCTCCTGCAACCCCCTTTCTTTAAATCGTGTATTCAAATTGACAACAGTATATGGTAGGGGGAAAAAAAAAAAAAACCCCAATATCCAGTCCGGTGGCTGGATATTTCATGGAAAAATTGAAAGTCATTGAAACAAAAAAAGGAAGAGGCATTATTGATCTACTGTAACTCCGTATAGCCAAGGCTAGCCTAATATTTTTATGTGCTACAAACCTGGATGTAAGTCAAGATGGAAGATTAAATGAAGCCAGAATTTCCCAGATACAAGTGCTATCATATCGTGTTGGTGACGGATTTGGAGCCACAGCCTGGTCTCCACAATAATGACCAGGCAGCTGCGCCATGTTCTCAAGTTTCAGTTCCAACACATGAACGACCTAAAATGAAAGAAACCATCATTGGAAAAAATTATTTAATGTGTACTTTGCGATCATATTTTGTGCTATTTCCCATCCGCTGTCATTGAGGGGGTGGATTTTGCTACCTATACTGCAACCAGCCACCAGAGGGCAATGGGGGTGTTTGGCCTCAGCTTTGGGGACTTCTGCCTTGTCTTTATATACACCCAAAGGGACAAGAAAATTTCTCATTAACAGTGAGCAGATGTGGAGGCTGTAAAGAGTCTCAGTCCTGGTAATTTACATACAGGTACACATCGACCTGTTGTTACAGCCTAGGCTGATTTAAGGATATAGTTAGTAATTATATAAACAAGTCTTAACCTGCACCTCATGGAAAGGACAACAAATGGAGGGAAAAAACAGAACAGATGAACGGGTTTCAAAGAGAAAATAACAAAATGGGTGGTTAGCTCATCAACAGTCATCTTGCTGGACGGCAGCCTGAGCCCCCCTGACACTGATCCTCGCTAGGTGGGTGGCGTGCCCCATTGCTGTCTTTTCAGTTCAAGTTTTAGTTGGTGGTTGGATCTCTGAAACATTGAAAATTCAACTGATCTTCCAAAGTTCACGAGTAATCAGTGTGATTATCATAGTGGCATGCCAACATACCTTCTTCACCGTCGACTTCACTCTGTCTCAACTTCACGCTAATGACCTGAGACGCCGTGACTTAAAGAGCTGGCTGCTCGTGCACCTTGGGCATCATAAGAACACCTTATGAATATAGCTTAACCACCACAAATTTTCAATGAAAACCAGTTCCACAATTAAAGACAAAAGGAAAGACAAATCGGAGGAACAATAATAAATCCTCCTAACACGCCTAACACTGTCCCAACAGGTCTGCGGCACACCAGGTGATGCTCCCTGTGGGGAAAGTCCCTGTGGCGGTGCAGGCTGCCGTGACGATGAAGGGAACCGGCACTGCGGAGGTCTTAACTGTAATGGTGCCGTAGCAGCAGCGGACAATGCCCTGGAGAGAGCCAAACATGCAGAAAAGGAGCTGAATAAAGCCATGGGAGAGGTGGAGGGACTCTTTACCAAGGTACACAGAGGCAGAAGACAACTATTGCATGAATGAACATCATATCTGGCAGGCTACACCCATTTTGTACCACTACCTTTGTACCAGTATTGCAGACAACCAGGGGGAGTCGTTGTACTTGCGTGCACACTGAAAAACCTACAAACCTAAACCAGAGGACTTTATCAGCAACACAGTGTTAAATAAGTGAAGGAGAAATGTGGACTGCAGCTATGTTAATCTCTTTGTATATGTCAGCCCATGATGTTATATATAAGCATTTCTTCCATTTGTTCAGGTGGCGGAGGCCAAAAGCAAGGCAGAAGAGGCCAAGGGTAAAGCCCGAGCTGCCCTGGACAAAGGCACTGCCACCAAGAAGAAAGTGGAGCGCTCCAACAACGACCTGAGAGACCTGATCAAGCAGATCAGAGACTTCCTCATGCGTGAGTCTGACAGTCTGCTGGCTTTATACAAAGTCATACGTTACTGCCTCTCACCCTTATGCACTCGTGTCGTTCATCCAGAGGAGGGTGCAGACCCAGACAGCATAGAGGCCGTGGCTAACCAAGTGTTGGAGCTCTCCATCCCCGCCTCACCAGTCAAGATCCGACATCTGGCTGATGAAATCAAGGAACGGGTCCGCAGCCTTTCCAATGTGGACGCTATCCTGGAGCACACAAAGGACGATGTCCGCAGGGCAGAGCAACTGCTGCTGGATGCCAAGAGGGCAAGGTTGTCAAGATAGACTCTGACTGCTGTTGATAAAAAGATTACTTCATCAATATTTATTCATCTGTTCACAGTGGGTAACACCATGTTGTATTTTAGGCATCGTGCTGAGGGTGTCAAGACTACAGCGGAGACTGTCAAACATGCCCTGGTGGGTGCCAAGACTGCGCAGATGTCAGCAGAGAAGGCCATCGCAAGAGCCAAAGCTGACATTGGAGACACTGAGACCCGACTGGCACAGGTAACACTCCCACTCCACACTGGTGCTGTTTTGTCATCTAGAAAGTTCTGGTGTGAGCTGCTCAGTTAGATATTGTTAGTATAGATTTCTGCCTCCAGGCCAGTATAATGAATTAAATGACACATCACTTGTGGTGCTTAAAGAGGCAAAAAGACATATATGGATATATCATTCATTTCTTCTCAGAAATGATGAGCCAATTGCTCAAGATAAAAAAATAATAAGAATTTGACAGATAATAAAAGTCAGTGCAGGAAAAAATGTAATTTAAGATTCTCTAATTCTGAGAGAACCTGTTTTCGATATAACCCTCCGTGCAGAAAACCTAGGCAACTGATCCTAATAACTTGCATGGGTGAAATTAATGTTATATGCAATGTAACTTACCATTCCGATGCATCAACTTGTAGACGACCTTGTACAAGTACAAGTACTTCTCCTTCGTCTTCCTGGGAATCATTTCAAACATGTATGGCTGAGTTATGTCAATAAACGTACTTGCCACTCTTCAGTGGTCTTCGTAGTAGACTAGTTTAAAATTCTGAAGATGACAGACCTTCGACTTGCTCAAGCTGCAGGCAAGGGGCAGAGAGGTGAGTGGAGACGGGGCGGGGATAATGTAGCACATTCACAGATCACCACAAATTAAATGATAAAAAAGTGTAAAATTGCATGGAAGACCATTTAAAACTGCTTAGATATTTATGATACAGGGTTTTTGTGTCCCCATGTGTATCACGATGTTTGAAACAGTCAGTGATTTCTCTAAAACTATGTTCAATGTGCATTTAGAAACACGTAATGGCTCTGTGTTGAGAAATCACACCCTGGCAAATAGTGAAAATTTGAGTGTGATCAGAGTCGACTTTGCCTGTGTGTTCTCCTCAGATTGAGTCGGAGATGTCCAACAGCGAGAAGGACCTGAGAGAGGCCATGGACCGTCTGGGAATTTTGGGAACGGAGATTAACGCGCTGAAGACCAAACGTGCCAACAACAGCATGGCAGCAGCCCGAGCAGAGGAGACCGCCACCATGGCCCGAGACAAGGCAAAAGAAGCCAAGCAGGTGTGTGTATGAGCGTGTGGGAACTTCCCCGTTAAAAAAGGATACCCAGCTGTTCTTCAACGAGCTCTCTCCCGTCTCCATGCTCAGATTCTTGACGGCCAGCTGACAGATAAGTATCATGAGGTGCAGCAACGGGTTGACACAAAGGCCAGGGCTGTGAAAGATGCCAAGAGAAGAGCAGAGAGCCTCCGAGATGAAGCCAAGCAAATACTCCGAGATGCCCAGAACAAGCTCCGGAGACTAGCAGGTGCTTCCTAATAGCTGTGTTTAGTATTTAGATAAAGAAACACTGCTTTTGTGTGTTTGTTTGTTTGTAGGATAAAAATACATATTTATGAAAATTTGGTTTTACACATTGAAATACAGATAACTTTTTTTTTAATATAGGGTCAAATGGTCAGCTGCTCATTGGATCCTGGAGCTCTTGTTTCAAATCACACATACTCAAACTCTGCACAGTGCTTTTCATACAGGGTTAACACAGGGGAACTAAATGAAACATGCAACCACCACTGGCAAATGAAGGCATCTAGAAAACATGATGCCAACACACAGAACACAAGCTAAAAACAGCAGCAAGCGGCACATACAGACAAAATGCTGACGGCGGGTTGGACAAACCTCATGCTGCAGTTTGTTGTTGAACCAAGTTCAAGTTACTGAGGTTCAAGAACTTAAAGTCAAAGTGATCAGAAAAATGAAACACTTGTGTTGCATTGAGTGTATGTCCTAAGTGCAACGCGTGTGTTTTCCTACTGATTAAGATGTTTTATTTAAACCTGATGCGTATCTATCGCTGATAAAAAAAAAAAATGCTTCGCAGTGGAAACTAACACATATAATTATATAGATGATTAAAGGGAAATAGTGAAGCCCACTGAAAAAAGAAAAGACAATGAAAATACAAGCAATAACAGATTAACTGACTGGCCTGAATGATCTAGAAATTATGTTGGTACAATAAACATCTGCACAGTAGATGTCTATGCAATAAACATGTCAGCTAGCTTAGCTAGGTACAATGTCCATAAAATAAAATAGTGAGCTTTAAGGTGCTGTATTAAGGTGACCAGCTGCTGACGGTAGCTTTACATTAAGCATAAAAAATGTTGCCTACAGTGTAACATGTACACTCGATTAAACAGCGGTGTTGGCTTCAGTGTGTGGGCACCACGTCTGACACTCTGCTCCCCACAGAACTAGAGAAAAACTATGAGGACAACCAGCGGCGGCTGGAGGGGAAGGCTCGTCAGCTGGACGGCCTGGAGGACAAGATGAAAGCCATCCTGAACGACATCAACAAACAGATCCAGATCTACAACACGTGCCAGTAACTCAGCAGACCACACCTGGTCATTTTATCACAGTCACCATATTAAGATAATATATTCCACAGCTGAACATGATATTTTACCTAGTTAATTTTTTAAACTATCTGGAAATGTGTATTTAAATTTGTGTTTGGACATGAAAATATATTGCAAACAGTCTGTAGTTTGGCCATTTATTGACTGACTTTTCTTTAATTTGAGTGACTACATTATTAGCAGATGAATACTGCTTCCGACCTGTCCAGGATGTACCCCACCTTTACCCGGTGACAACTCGGACAGGCTGCAGCCCTGCCTGATTTGGTACAGGATAAGCAGTGAAAGATGATGGATGGATGAATATTGTTTCCTCCCAGTCAGTCTATCAAGTCTCTGTCACTGTGGGAGGTTTTTTTCTGAGCTGTGCTCATTTACCTGTATGGGACAGATTTTCGACATTGTGAAACATCAGATTTCAACAAATCTGCAGCTGCTTATTCAAAATGATGAAGCTTTAATTTTCAAATAAGCCAATATACAGGAACGAGGATATCAATCACTGTCCCTGTTTAGTCTCAAGGACACTTTTTCACTGTAGAATCAGGAGATGAATGCAGTTTTTGAAGCCATATGGATAAAAAAAAAAAATTCAGATTTTCTTAGGGTGCTGGAATACTTCTTTTTCATCATGTCTCCCATGAAAACAAATGACAACCAGCGTGAATCCTCCTCTGTTTTGAGTGTGAGGATTGCTGAACACCATACAGGAGAACTGCAGGGACAACTCTGCTGGTTTGTTGGTCCTCAGGGGAAACATCTGAAGAACTGTGATATTATAAAACAACTGGACATGAACATGCTGAGAGAATAGAACATCATGGCATTCCCTCCTGCAGCACCCGGAAGACAAGCTTAAAGTAAGAAGAAGGCATTTTGAGAAATAAGCTCATTTGTTATCTTAATGTGAGGAAGATTAGAAGGTCCCCATCATGCCGATAGAGTGGTATTGATCCTCTCATCCCCGCAAATATGTTTCGCTTGTTAACGGAGGGATGCAAAGATTGTGAAGGTTTATTACGCTGACGGACTATGTAAGCGCTTCAGGAAGTATTCTACACTTTTCATTGTTTAATTGTGCCTTACAAAATGTAATCGTACTGTACTCTTTGCATGACCATGACCCTTTGGCTTTTTAGAAAAAAGTAAACAATGACAACAAAAAAAAAGATTTCCCTCAAAGCACACATCATTGACTCTTTTACCAAAGTACCAAAAAAAGCTTGTGTATAGTTGAATGTGTACAATTTTGTGAATAAAGGTCAGCTTTAACTCAACATTTCTCTTTGTCAAAGCGTGTTTATGGTTCCGATCAAATGAAAAGCCTCTGATCCTGAGTCTGCAAGTATCTGCAATGGCCCACTTCAGACACTAAAGTGAAGAAGGGAGAGAGTTTGGGTGAAAGAGGACGGAGGTAGATCAGCATCAGAGAGGCTTTTTACAGATCTTTTCAGTAGTTTTTGGCTATGCAGAATTATGATGAGTATTTGGATTATGTTTGTAAATGTATTCCACTTCGGATTTAAAAAAAAATAATGAAAGTTAATCGAATATGTTGCCATTATCATTAAATTATGGTGTCTTATTTGTTTTGTTTTTTTCACTACAAAAGTAAGTTAGAGCAGGAGCCATTTTAGGCTGTGCTGTAAAAAAATACAAATAATACTTTAGTTAAAGTCTTACAGTATCTGACATTAAATGTACTTCTGATATTAATCTCCAAGCAATAAATGTACTTAAATACCAATGTGCAAGTTAAGGTAAAATGCATGCACAATACTGAATAGTATGCTTATCATCCTGTTAACGGTTCCAATATTTAACATTTTTCTAGTTATCAGAATCTTTTTACCTAATCTGACTGCAATTCAAAATAAATGTACTTAATAACGTGTCACTCTGCCTCTGATGCAGCAAGTAAACTGCAAAAAATAGAGTGGGTGGAGTACAAAGTTCAGTAATTGCCTACAAACGTAATGGAGTGGAAGTTTCATGTAGCTGAAAATGGAAACACTAATAAGTAAACCAGTACCGAATAATTGAAAATATGTACATAGTTACGTTCTGATTTTAGTGATTTCACCTCGTAAATTGTATTTTCTACATATAAAAGCCCTGAACCGGCCCTGTTGATAATCCATTCTGATCAACAGGCTTCGTGCGGCTTCATTGAATAATATACTGCAGAGAGAGAGAGAGAGAGAGAGAGACGTAAAGGACAAGCTGCGGATCACGTGAACGCGCCAGCCAGGAAGTGATGTATGAGCGCACTCAGGCCGGCCAGCGGTGGATTTTGTTCCAAACAAAGTAACATTTGAGCTTATGCCGCAGAGGTCGAATGACGGCGACCTAACGGTGGGCTGAGCAGTTTTTCGTTTTTTTGTTGTGTTGTATTTGAATTTCATGGATAGTTAGTTTAGAGGTACAAGAAATGGGTCCCGGATAAATTAAGAGAACATTCCAGAAACACCGTGGAGAACGGGGTTTCGACTGCGGACAGGAGCGCAGCGGCCCGCGGCCGCGAAGGAGCTTCTGTGTTAGGAACGACACCAATTCTTGGCAAATTAAAGCCCCGTAAGTCTTTGGTTTGCCTGTAAATATTAATTTGGCATTTTAATCAGAGAGTGCCGCCAGCTCTCATTGAATGTCATGTTGTTTTGGTCGTGTCTTAAAGGGTAGGCAGGGTTAACGTTGCCTTTCATTTAGCTAGCGTTAGCTTAATGTGGCTAATGACGTTAGCTGCTTAGTAACTGTAGGAGGGTTTGGTTAGACGAACTGTCTTGCGCTCCGCTGGAAGACCGATAGGAGCTATGGGGCGGTGGTCGTAGCAATAAATGAGATATAAAATCTCAGATTAGGTAGTAATAGTGCGCGTTATTGTTATATCTCGGCAGTCAATTGAAGACAGCCAATGTAGATGCAGTAACGTTGCATAGTTATGTCCCAGTCTGCTATCCATTGTGTTGTGTCAGACGTCCCTCGGCAACAGGTCGTGTTCCATCCCTTTTCTACTGCTTATCCTGTTAGGGGTCGCGGGAGGGGGCTGGAGCCTAGAACCTAGGGCCTATCTCAGCATCTTCGGGCGAAGGCAGGATACACCCTAGACAAGTTGCCAGTTCATCGCAGGGCTGACGTATAGAGACAAACAGCCATCCACACTCACATTCACACCTACCGGCAATTTAGAGTGACCAATTTACCTAATTAAAGTTAATTTACAAATATATTTGCCAATTCCAATAATGGGGTTGACAAGGATGAATGTTGGTAATGTAACCTTATGATAGTTAAGTTACGCCATTACATTTGAATTCACACATGATGGCTCACCTGTGCCTTAAATTAAACAACAACTCTACATTGTTAAGCTAGCTAGCTAGCTAAACATGAATGAACACCACCCATGTTTTCAATAAATGTGCTGTACAAAACGCCTAGTAAGATGGTTGATTTGGCTGCTGTCCTTTGTTTACCATTTGACTGTCCAAGCTAACAACTTTCTCTTTCTATGCTAAGGAAATAATTTAGCTAAGGCTCAACGTCTGTTTAGCTTGGTTAACGTTATGTGCAGCCATAATGTTTTTGTTGTAAAATTGATGTCTGTGTTCTTTAAAGTTGACTGAAGCTTGAAACTTGCTCATACTTAGTATCCGTTCCTCTTTGAGTTTAATGTCAGAGCATCATGAATACCTGAATTAAATTCCACACTTGTAAACTTTGCTCATACTACAATGATGCTAAACAGTCATGAGGATTATGTGTTATTTTTTCCTTTTCATTATTAAATGTCTGTCTGCCCTCACCTTCAGGTCCCTAACCTTTATTGGCCTTCCTGATTCTGTTCTGGGAGCATTCAGACCAGCATCATCGCCAAGATAGCCGGGCCAGGCAGAAAGAGACACAACTCTGATCCAGACCCCAGCAGTGGTAGTGATTCTGGCGAAGGCCGGCCTGTTAGTGCCAAGTGCCTAAAGATGTCCAGCAGCGGCGGCAGCGGCATGGCTGGGAGTGAGACAGTGGGCCGCCGTGGTGGGGCTCAGCATAGAGGAGGCAATGGAAGGGAAAACAGTTCAGACCTGTCCTCCAGTACCAGTAAGAAGAAGCAGAAAGACAGAGCCAACCAGGAGAGCCGAGAGGCCAAGAAGGCTGCTGCAGCAGCAGACGGGGTTATTGCAGAAGTCAAGAAAGGTAAGCATGACCCAACATGTAGTAAAACAACAATTGTTACTACTAAAGTGACAGCAATGTGCTCCCATCATGAGCGCATTAGGCTGGTGTTGCTTCAAACAGATGAATTGCATTGCTCATATAGTACTCTTGTGCTGTAGTGTCTACACACCATAACTTTTTTTTTAACCGTCCTTGTTTTTGGACCATGATATTAATGAGCAGAACCAGAGTGCTCCCATACAGGCAACTTAACTGCTACAGCAAACCAAGTTCTTCTCTTGCTTGGCTTGCATTAGAGGCCATTGTTTTGACATCCTTGTTATGCGCAATGCCTTATATAATCATGTTTCAGAGTTCAGGTGTCATATCACTAGTAAGCCAACTGCATATCAATGTGTTATGACTTTGATGTCTAATAAAAGTTGGAAAAAGCCTGCACTCGGCGTTCTTTAACATGCGTAATTGGGAATAAGTTTAAGGGTGATAACTCATTATTTTAACTTGTTGTAATCAAAGTATATTGTGGCATATTAGAATTTTTATTAGAGCTATCTATGTCATTCTGACTAATGAAACAACAGTAGGTAAGATATCTGTAATTCAAATTGGACTATTTTGACTCATCACACACACTAATAATTACAGTAATTCCAATGACGATGCTCATGAACGTTAATAGGGCCGATTTGAACTGTTGAGCTGTTTTTAGTTAAGATAGAAAACTCCACAAAATAGAACAAGACCACCTCATTGTCAGAACCATTTCCTGATGTTAATTATATCATGCGTGGAAGTAATTTGCAATAAACATGTCTAGCAGTTGTTGTCGGAATTTCCCTTTTTCTAGCCATTGTTGAAGCATTGTGCTGCTTCTATGTACAAGTATGTCACAGCTGCTGTCTACCAACATATGAAACGAAAAGGAGACATGAAATTCATCTCATGTGTGAATGTAGTTCCTTTAATATACGTGTATACATAGTCAAAACCTCAGAAGAACAACCAATTGTAGTGCTATTTGCCAATGTTTTCAAATGGATTGCTGTTTTGTTTGGAAAATAGACATCCCGCTGTTATTCCACTAATCTGCGGTAGTATAAAACACTGAACAAAAAGGAGGCCCATAATTTGGCATCATTGTCTGGCAACTGCATAAAATGGATATCATATTATGAGCGTTATTCCTGCACAGGGCTAACCATAGATTCTGTTGTCATTATGCTACCTGTTCTATGAAGCAATTTCAACATACCCATGATATCTTTGTTAGCCTCACTAACAATCACAATTCTGCTAAAGCAGTCACATGAAACTGGTTTTCAACTCCATAAACCAACCAAGGATTTTCCAACTTATCCATGAGTGTGTTCCCATGAAAAAGGCATAGTTTGCAGCATATGACCAATAGTAAACATGACAAGTCTGCCTGCAGCAGAGCAAATTTTGATATTTGACGAATAAAGACAAGACAAACACAATCCAGAATTAAAACAACACTGCACTACTAAACACCCAAATACAATGTTTTTCTGCTATAAACAGTGGTTTTGGATTTAGTTACTCTTTCACGGGATTATCAAAATTTGAGGCATATTGTAATTTCATAAATATATTTTTTCATGGAATTTACAGAAAAACTTAATATATTGCGATGTATACTGTTACCAAAAAATGAAAATATCCATGTCATGATAGAAGATTTTGTCCATATTGCTAAGCCCTAAACACTATGGTCACATTTCACTTGAGCTACTCACGGGAAGGAACTAAAACCTCATCATGTCACACATGTAATTAAGGATATACATCTCGTGTTATTTAGTTGCAAGGCAACCTCACTGATCTTAAGTTCACTCCTTCATTGTGATACATGCTGCTGTCTGAAGTTTTTGTATAAGCTTACAACTTTGCAATTAATGTGCTGGGTCATTTAATGTAGACTCTGTGTCTCATCAAAATGATAGACGTGAATTACGTTGTTTCATAATTTTCAAATATCCCTGCTTGTGGCTTCATGTGAATTTTTGAACACGAGCAGAGATGTCATTCACTGATATGTTGTTTTTTGGGTTTTTTTCAATATTTTCTTTAGTTGTTTAATATCCCCCATAACATTTACAAATTAAAACATGTTGAGGTTTCTTGGATCCAACATTTACTTGTGTGATACAGATATACAAAAAATATACAACTATACTCGGTATAAAGAATATAGGATGAACATATTTTTTTGAGCTCTTCTACACAGTGCCCTCAGGTTATAGACAGTTCTTATTTACAGAAAAACCCAATAATAACCACTGATATCTTTTGTGTCTTCAGTCACTGGTTAAATCTTTTATTCAAGTTAAGCACATGAGCCTGTTTATAGTTTTTCAAAAGTCTTTAAGTAGAGCATCAAGTGACTGAAGCAAAAGATAGTAAAAAAAGTAACCATGGTGACATTGTCAGTAGCCTCCATGCTACTCTCTGCAATTCACTCCAACATTTTAGTGACATCAAATAAAAAATGCCAGACCAAAAAAAACTTTTTAAAAATGCTTTAACAGTAGATATGGTTGCAATAACAATGTGGACATCTCCTATTAGCTCAGTGCTGTCACATAGTCTGTCATGCTGGATTTGTTGTTTTCTCCTCCTTGCTCAGCTGTGGTAAGACAAATCTGGGAATTCATTGATTAGTGAATGTATTCAAAGTTAATATATTTTACTTTATTGCATTGCTGTTTACATATGGATATGTTGTTCCACTTTAGAGTTGCTTGTGTAACTGCAGTGTTACTGGTTGAATGTGTTAAACTGAACTGCTGTTATTCTATTTTAGAGATTGCCAGGCGCTAATTTGGAAAAACTGTGTTCCTTAATAATGAGAATGGCCTTAAATAGTTTTTGTCTCTACACCACCATCTCCAGCATGTGAAAAGGTTAAACTCGTTTGTACACAATAAGAGAAACTTAAGATGCCACACTAGTTGCTTATGTAGCCATCAACTGTACTCTTACTCATGTTGAACAGTACTCAGGATTATTATGAAAATACAATCTACTGACAAATTACTTGTGAGTACTGACAAGTAAAAAGTTTTAAACTGTTATTGTGTTGCTTAGCACAAAACTTCTTCATAGTTCAAAAACCCAAAACCAGCTTTAAGGTTTCTGTATCAGGATAGTTTGTCATGAGATTATACTGTGGTAAGGCTCTACTGGAAATACAACTGTCACCAGCTGGAAGGGATTGGGTGTTGCGTTGACCTTTCCGTAGCGATTACATTAGAGAGAAAGCGAGATCGTGAACAAGTGCTGGTGCTACAGTGCAGGCTCTCTAAATGTTGTTGAAAACAAGTGTGTGCATTATCCAGCATCATATGTGAAGGCTCCTAATTCACAATGAAAAATGGTAAACTTGATTTTAATGCAGTGATCTATTACTTTTTTTTTTTCCCCACCAAGGAGGTTACGTTTTTATTACTAGTGTTTGTTTGTCTGTCTGTGAGTTGGATTACTCAAAAAGTCATGTCCAGATTTTATGATTATGCTCAATGATTAGCTTTATTCTACTTTGAAAAACATTTTGTGGCTTGATAGCATGTTTTCTAAAGTAAGTTGATCTTGTCATGCAATTGCTTACTTGTACAGTTTGTGTGGCACAGATAATTTTAGATGTCCCATCTGTGCTTGCTGAGTTCACTGTACTGCCTGAATGCTCTCAAAAGACACACTTGAGCTCATTGGTCACGTTATTATCTGACTAGCGTATTTTCTATTCGCATGTCAACGCTTTCTTTATTTTTGGCTAAAACAGTTGAACTTAGTTGGTGTTAGGTGCAACATGTTAGCAGTGAACAGGAAAAGCAAGGCCTGAAACTTTGATCCAAACAAAATATGTGTAATTAAACTTATATTTGATCAAAACAAAATGTCGATTTTAAACTTGCACTATTACTACTTTGATGTTTAACCACGTACATTTAAAGCATAAGAAGTTACCTGTGAAGACAGACATACTCGCGTTACATCATCTGCTACTTCTGTTAGAGTTTGTTGCTGTGATGGTAACTGAATGGTGAAGAGTAGCCTGCAAGTGCTAACAATGAACCTGGTGACTGGAGATATTCGCCCATTGCTTGCCTGTTATTTTCAGCAGGTAAAAAATAATGGCTAGCTAAATGTTTGCCATGCACTAGGATGTCTTTGAGCATATACTGTAAATCATTGGGTATTCAGAGAGGTCCAGATAAAAAAAAAAAAATCGTAAAGCAAGGTCCAGAATGGGATGTCTTGATATGAAATTTTGGTATGAAATCAGTGTGTCTGTCTCTCTTTTGGAACTGGTCAGAAACCAAAGTAAATAAGGATTTCTCCTTTTGCTGTTAACTGCTCTGATGAGTTTTTGGGCCAGCATACATTAGCTAATTTAATTTTTTATTTTAATTTTGGTATGCAACGATGATTAACTCAAAGATAGTGATACATGTTTGATGTGTTGGAACCCTAAAAAAAGGCACCCAAAACACACAAAACGTGATTCCTGAGAGCAGATCACAAGGTGCACACATAAAAAAGTGTACGAGATGCAGGACACCATAATTATTGTAGATTTTACTGCTATAAAGACACAATATCCCTATTTTCTATCTTACTTGAGTTTCTCTAACCCGCAATTTTATTGTTCTTCCTCTCCCTTGCGTATAATTCATTCACTCACTATAACTAACTTTACTGAATCCTGGAGATTCAGGCTATAATATTGAGACCTGATATACATTACAATATAACATATTTTCTGCAAAATCAGTATTCAGTTTTGTTTCATTATTGTCTTTTTTGGAGACTTTGTCAAAGTTATTAAATAAGCATGTAAAACTGTACTGCTCTGTGACATGATTCTCACGGTTGGTAAGAGTTCAATGGCGTTTGAGGTGTTTCCCACAGTGTAATTGTATAACGCACCAACATAAACCTATTCCTTCAATCTCTGAGAGCTCATATAGTGGCTTGCTCTGCCTTTCCCTTTTCACTTTCACAACAATTGTTGCTTTGTTTTTCAGATGTGTTTGTGGACTGGAAGCAAAATGTGAATGAAGTGACTGTCAGACTGCGCTGTGGGGGTGGGCTTCAGAGAATAGAGGACGTCAACACAAACTTCACTGATACGCACTGCTATGTGTGCTTCCCAGGTCAGTCAGAATATACACGCAGCAGAAACAGAAACATCTGTAGTGGAGTGTAAAGTCAAAGAAAGATGGATGACTAATTCTAAACCACGTTGACAATAACTTGTTGAACTTAAACTCATGATTGTGTATGTCATCCCAATTTGACTGTGTTTTATCTGTTAACACCTGGGACATGTATATTTCTACTTTACTGGTTTTTTGTTGGTTTTTTTTTTGCTATGTATCTGTGACTGGTAATATTTATGTGCATGTGTTAATATTTAGATGGACGGCAGTGGAGCTGCCAGTTGCAGGAGGAGATTGAGGCCTCATGTAGCAGGATCCAGTACAAAGAAAAAGGAGGCTTTCTGCATGTCATCATGCAAAAGAAGATCCCCTTTCACACCTGGCCTTCATTGAAGGTGAGCCAAATGACCTTATCCCTACCCTAAATAGACCCTATCAAGCAATGCTATTAACATTACTGAAATCAAGGTCTTCAAATGACTCTACTTTCGGTTACAATAAAATGTTTTTATTCTGCTTCAGTCCAAGAAGAAGGAGAAAGTGGCTGTACCCATAGAGACCAAAAAGGAGTTAGAGAAGCCTGTTGCCTTGGAGTCCTCAGAGAAATCCAAAATGCACTCCTCACACCCACAACTGCAGCTTCCTGCATCCTCTGTACACAGCGAGCCAAGACGCAGTAGTGGGAAGGCTGAGCGGGGTGTCAAACGCTGCCTGAAAAAGAAAGCAGTCACCACAGACTCTGTAGGGACAAAAGGAGATGGAGATGGCTCAGCCACTATCACAAAGCCTATCACGGTTACCACAGCTGAGCTGCAACCTCAGGAACCCAGTGCTAAGCACACCATTGTACAGCCCCCCAAATCCACTAACGAGGCTGCATTGCCAGTCGACAGGGAATCAAATTCAGCCATGTCTACAGTAGCCAGCGGTAAAGCTCCACCCACTCATTCGCCCGCTGGTCGGAGCCCACAGATGCAATATAGAGATGGAGACAACAGAGCAGAGAGACTGGAACAGAAACCTGCTGCCAGCCTTACCAACAAAACTCAGGTGAGTTTTCCAAATCTTTCAACAATCCAACTGTATAAAACAGCTTTTTTTTTTTTTTTGTCTGCTGAAGACTCACTTCTTTATTGTTTTGCATTATTGGAGTTTCCTCTATCATAGTACAGGCCTGGGGGACTGCCAGGCCAACATCCAAACAAAAATGTTTTAATATATGCTAAATACTGTCAATTTTTTTTTAGGGCTAGGTGATAGGACAATATATATTGTGGCACAATGGAAAATGTCTATCACTAGATAATCAGATAATTTGTTTTTTCAGCTGAAAGCTGTGGTTTTCTGTGTTTATATAGTCTTTAATCCACGGGACTCTCAAAATAACAAGTTGTAATGAGGTATTAGGTTTTGTTTTTTTCTTTTTTTACGGACATTATTTTATGAAATTGATAGATTGTGATCCTGTTGCTAAAAACCAAAGCACAGGTGGGGAAGACTGGAGAGGGACAGATGTGTCAAATGTTGTACGCACGCATTGTCTCTATCATTTCTTGCCACTGGACCCAAAAATGTTTTTTAGGGGAATCACTGATAAGGCATGAAATTAAATTTCATATTTTGTATTTTCATATTGTCCCTGAACAATGAATGCTAAATTTTATTTACAGTTAGGACCAGATATTTGGAGCTACTTTGCATAAAATCGCTGTAATTCCTAAACGCTTAAATGCCATAATTTTTGTGAAACATTTTCAATTAAAGCTGAAAGTCTACATTTTGATCACATCTTTTTTTAATTTCAATTCCATTGAGAAGGGGTTACGAGGCAAAATGAAAAAAACGGTGATTTTCAAAATACTGGACCTAAATGTTATTTTACTACCAAATAACCGTTTGGAAAGTTTAAAAATCTCAACAGCAAAGTCTCTTTCCAATTACTCAAGATTATCCACAGACCTTTTCACGGAGGAACTACTTTTTTGCTGAACTACACCCACTCACTATGGAGAAGGAAATGTGCATCTCGTCATGAAGAAAAGGCTCATGGGATAGGCTGGATATAAACATTATTGATGTCGTCCTTGGTTAAGTGTGACTATAGCATTTTTAGAAAATGCACATTTCTTTCTGCACTGTGAGCAGAAACCGAATTTTTAGTGTTGTTGCCTTCATGCTAAATATAGTCAATAAATTGCGAGGAGCTGCTGAATCTCTGTCGACTAATGGGGTGATTGTTTACAGATTTTTAGCTCTAAAATTGTCAATCAAGCTTTTTTTCCAGTGTATGAAGTTGTCACCTTAATAATATATTACTGATTAATGTTCTATACCACATCTATAATAGATGAATAAATAAGGGCTTAACTTTTTTGTTTACACTTTATTTATGATGATAAATAAGTACTGAAAATTTTATTTATCAGATGAGCAAGATTATATTCAGTTAGAGCAGTTCCTTCAGAAAATATATATATTTTTTTAAATTCATTCTTTGTATAAACAAATGTTGCTTCAAACTATATAAACCCATGCCTAGTACAGTGTCATGAGGAAACATGTCACAACTTAATGATTTTCTCAAATCAATGAGCACTATGATTCATAGGATTAAAGCCAAAAAGTCCATCTGGTCTGCATGGGCTAAAGTTTCTTCAGAGATTGGGAAAGATTTGTCTGTCAATGTGTTTGTACTACCCCGTTTCCAAAGAGTTGTGAGGCTGTGTAAAATTTAAATAGAAACAGAATGTGATGACTAGCTTGATACTCCATATTTAAGGGATATAACGATTCACTCAACTCAGTGCAATACAATTCACGATTTATTTAAAAATAAATTATATTACAGTGTATGTGGCCTCGGTTTGAACTGAAGCCAGCATTTATTCTTTCTTCTTGATAAATACAGTGAAAAGTGAGTAAGGTAGTTGTAAAAACCCTGCCAAAGTTGAAGAAATCATTCTTCTGGAGCTTTTTGAGTAAAATATGTCATCTTTTCCTGATTTAGGTGGCAGAGAAGCTAAGCCAGTCTTCTGATGGGTCCAGACCAACAGTACATGGCAGCAACAGCCAGTCAGTAGCTCCGGTTAGCACCAGCGAACGCCTCAAACCCGTCTGCTTCAGCAATGAGGTGACCACCGCTTCTCCTGCAATGCTGGGAGAAAGTGTTGGCTGCAACTCAGAGAATAAGCCTGTTGAGCAGGAATCAGAGCAGGATACTCTGATTGGATCAGGGGAAGCAGCAGCAGCTGTTGGAGCAGCTGCCAAAAAAGGCCACTCACCTGATGTAGCCCCAAAGCTTGACAGCCATTATGGAGAAGAGAAACGGGACCAGTCAAAGGAGGAGCCTTCTCTGGAATTAAGGCAGCAAGAAGGTTGGTGTGAAGGTTTGGGGGGGATGCTGAACAGTTGAGTTTGTTTGATTGTAAACTGATTCCTTTCCATTTGATTTAGTCTTGAATCCTGTTTGTACCTCCACGTTCACAGAAAATGTATGATAATTCTAGCTGCAACAGACCCCAGCATATAGAGTAAGGTTTGGTTTTTTTTCGCATCAGCAGTTTATATGAATATGTTGATGAGCTTTGATAACTGTCTGCAGCTCCAGAACCGATGGTTAACCTGCAGTTTGTGAAGAATGATTCATATGAGAAGGGCACAGACTTGATGGTGGTTAACGTTTACATGAAGGGGATCTGCAGGGACACAGCCAGGGTCATCTTCAGGGAGCAGGACTTCACCCTCATCTTCCAGACAAGGTACTGAATGAAGGTGTAATGTAGGTAATGAAGTTTAATATATAGTTAAAATGCTTTAATGCCTTTAAACGATCTTTTTTTATCCTTTTACAGTGAAAGTAATTTTCTGCGGCTTCATGCAGACTGTGGTCCGAACACAGTCTTCAAGTGGCAAGTAAAACTCAGGTGACCAGTGGAGTGTTTTTCTCAATGTTTTTATTTAAAGTTCAGATTAGAGATGGAGGTTTTCCTGAATTGATGCATACCAGGGAACCTGTCTTTAAAGGTGGTTACATGTATGTCTCCTGTGCCCTAGAAACCTGATCCAGCCTGAGCAGTGCAGCTACTCCTTCACTCCATCTCGACTTGACATAACCCTGAAGAAGAGACACAGCCAACGCTGGGGTGGCCTAGAAGCCCCTGCCTCACAAGGTCTACATCTACTCAGTAATCATACCGCATCTGCGCAGTGTTAACAGTAAATCACAACAGTAAACACAATCTTTAAATCAGCTTGCATTACTTTTTACTATTTTTAAATTATTCAATGTATCATTCAGTATCAGTGTGGCCAATGACATTAAGTAAGATGAACGACATGTTGCACTTCGTCCCATTGAGCAAAAATAAACCCAAAATATCAAGGAAATTAGTGCTGCCATCTTGTGCTGGTGACCTAATTTGCAGCCAGAGCCTGTGCACTAGCAATCAGGCAGTGGAACTGCAGTATCAAGTTCCCACCCACCCAATCACGTTTGGAGTTCATCTGCGTTTTATTCTCTTTTTATAGTATCAAATTGCTAATTAAAACCCAACTGAACAATTAACAAAACGCTTTAAATTGCTCAGGCTGCTCTTTAAATCCTGTGTCTAATACTCCGGTCTCGTGTTTGCCCCTCATCTTCTTACCACAAGCGCCATTCTGCTCTTTTTAAGGTGCAGTGGGTGGTGCCAAAGTGGCTGTGCCCTCCAGTCCTGCTTGCATGGAGAAGAGCCAGCCAGGCAGCAGCCAGCACAGCCTACCAGCCAAGCAGGAACCACCAAGGGTTGGGGAGGAGAAACCCAAAGCCCCCAAGGCCTCATCAAGACTGGAGGATGGCGGTTTGGATACTGTGGCTCCTCGCAGTGTTTCTGAGCATGTCGCCATCACAAAGCCGGAACCCACTGTCACCGCGGTCAGTAAGATGAAAACTTATGAAAAGATAGTACTGTTGTTGGTGTGTTGGTTAAACTATTAGCTATAGAACTGAAGAAACACCGACAGTCCTAACTGTAGATGGTTGTTAAACAATTCTTTAATTTATCAGTAAAAGCTGGAGTGAAGGTCAAAGCTGCATTTTTTGGAATTTATAATCTTTTCTGTCTCAGCCCAAACCTACCTGCATGGTCCAGCCCATGACTCACGCACCTCCTGCCAGCAGTGAGCGCCATGAAGAGGAGGAAGAAAAGAAGGTGTGCCTGCCTGGTTTCACAGGATTAGTCAATCTGGGCAACACCTGCTTTATGAACAGTGTCATTCAGTCCCTGTCCAACACCAGAGAGCTGAGGGATTACTTCCATGGTAAGGTTTAATTTATTCTTTTGTCACAATGTTATGTTGCTTAGAAATATGAAGTGTTTGTTGTATGAGTACTCGGCTCCACAGATAAACTAATGCCTGATATTAAGCTGATGACGCACTTAAAACAGTAATTATATGAACTCTGCTAATGTTGGCTGTGTGTAAAGTGATCACATTTAGTGCGTAGGATTTCCACTAGTCTTATCGGAATAGAGACTGTGTTGTACGTCAACTTGACACAGATTCTACTACATAACCTATGCATATGCCATCCTGAACATTTTATTCTTGTGTGCTGGTGTGTCTTTGCTCTGTAATTACACTGCCAAAACATTAGTTAGTGGTGTAACTTGTATGCCTCTGCGGTGAGCTTTCTTGAGCATTAACCACTCTTGGGACCTTTAAGTATAAATTTTAATAAGACTTAGTAATAAATAAATATAATATTTTCTTATTTCAGATTTAAATAAAGCTAAATTAATTTATTGACAAAACAGAAGTGCACACCATATATCCCATCCAGTTACTTTATTAATCAATAAAATAATTGATAGAATACTTATTTAAATAATAAATGGCTGGAGCCCTAGGGTGGTGGTAACATCCCTACTTTCTCAGTCAAATAGCTTTTCAGTAGTGAAATTGATTTATTGACCGAGCAGTACAGTAGTCCACAAAAGCTACATGCTATTTTCAAAGGAGAATTTCTGAACTGCACCATAGTTTTTCTTTGCTGAATTGTGAATATAACTGATATTATGTAGTGTGACTGATGCCAGCACCATGCTGAGGATGCAGGGTGTGCTTCTGCATGACATTGCATACTCTCACGTGTCTTGTCATGCAGAACAAAACAGTCAGGCAAGAGCAGAGATACACTTTTCCACTGAACCTGTTTTTGCCTGCATATTTGTTGGCTACAATTTGTTTGGCCACTGAGATAATGCTGATTTGACACACAGTAAATATAAAAGTAGCTTTGCAAGTAGCAAGCAACTTTAGTAGTTTTGTTGCTACATTTCTCTCGGGATAGCTTCAGTGTAGTGACGCTTTATTTTGATGTAGAGCAACTGATAGCTCACTCAATTTTTCAAAATTGACATGTAGCTTTCAGAAAACAAAGTATCATGCTGTGTTTAAAAAAAAAAAAAAAAAAAAATTGGTAGCACCATCGCTTGAAATGTAGTTTTCAAAAAAAAAAGTATCATTGTGTTTTTAAAAAAAAAAAAAAAAAAAAATTGGTAGCACCATCGCTACCAATGGAAAGGTAGTCAAGAGCCCTAGTTTTTCCTGCTGTTTTTTCATGCCTGCATTTTATGTTCGGCTGCAGATCGAGCATTCGAGGCAGAAATCAACTGTAATAATCCACTGGGAACAGGAGGAAGACTAGCCATTGGCTTTGCTGTGTTACTCAGGGCCCTGTGGAAAGGAACACATCATGCCTTCCAACCCTCAAAACTTAAGGTATCTGAGCAGCAGAGTCACTGTCCCCTAGGGGAAACATGTTTATAGCAGTACTCAGAAAAGAAAATATAAGTTTTTCATGCTCACCCTTTTTTTGTTGTTGTTGTTTTTTTGTTTTTTTTCACCTGTGCAGGCAATTGTGGCCAGTAAAGCCAGTCAGTTTACAGGTTATGCTCAGCACGATGCCCAGGAGTTCATGGCTTTCCTGCTGGATGGCCTCCACGAAGACTTGAACCGCATCCAGAATAAACCTTATACAGAAACGGTGGACTCTGATGGACGGCTAGATGAGGTGAGTGCTTCCTCACCTGTAAAATATTCAGAAGTGGTCTGTTTTTTTAAGTTGTGCTCCTGTGACACAGGTTATTTTTGGATAATTCTCAATTATCATTGCTCCTGCAATGATCATTGACACCGTTGACGTTTGTCTGGTGCAGGTGGTGGCGGAGGAGGCATGGCAGAGGCACAAGATGAGAAATGACTCTTTCATAGTGGACCTCTTCCAAGGCCAGTTCAAATCCAAGCTTGTGTGCCCCACATGTTCTAAGGTAAAATGTCATAACACTCTCTTTAAACCATTGCTTTTTTAATCCTTACTAACTTTCTTTTTTCTTCTCACTCTGGTCCTCAGGTTTCTATCACTTTTGACCCTTTCCTCTACTTGCCTGTACCCCTGCCCCAGAAACAAAAGGTGCTTTCAGTCTTCTACTATGCTAAAGAACCTCATAAAAAACCCATCAAGGTATGTCTCCAATTAAAATATCATATGAACAAGAAAAAGAACACTTGTTGTGGCCTGGTTCTAAGAAAGAAAACCAGCTCATTGTGTGTCATGTGTTGCAGTTTTTGGTAAGTGTGAGTAAGGAGAACTCTAGCACTGCTGAGGTCCTCGAATCCATCTCCAGGAGTGTCAGGGTCAAACCGGAGAACCTTCGACTAGCAGAAGTATTACAGATTTCAAACATAACAGAAATGGAAAAAGTCAGAGACATCAGGTTCAGTTCAAGTAGACATGTATTTTTTTATTTTCAGGTGGGGAAGAACCGATTCCAGCGCATGTTCCTGCCGTCTCATTCCCTGGACACTGTGTCATCTTCTGACATGTTGTTCTGCTTTGAGGTGCTTTCCAAAGACATGGCCAAAGAAAGAGTGGTATTGCTCAGAGTGCAGCAGGTAGTAAAAACTCTGATATTTACGTTTATATTTGGCATGTCTGACACAGTATTTCTGTGTCTACTGATATTGAGAGGGGTTGCTGTGCCCTTTGTTTTTCTCTACAGAAACTGCAGGTTCCTAATATCCCCATCTCAAAATGTGCTGCATGCCTGAAGCCTCCGGTGTCTGAGGAGGACAAGCTGAAGCGCTGCACTCGCTGCTATCGTGTAGGCTACTGCAACCAGTGAGTTCTACTTAAAGAAATGTTTTGGCACACTGAGGCACGTGTCATTTTCTAATGAAACTAAATCGGTAAACTTTATTGCAAACCTTTCCAGAGTGTGTCAGAGGAACCACTGGCCAAATCACAAGGGTCTGTGTCGACCAAACAGAGAGAGTGTCGGCCTACCGTTCTTGGTCAGCGTGCCAGAGTCTCGGCTCTCCTATTCCCGCCTCACCCAGTTGTTAGAGGGTTACTCCAGGTACACATCTATCGTACAGTCATTGGTGCTCATTGGTCAGCATATTCAGCCACCATGGCCCTCCTACATGGCTTTCCAGTGGCCACGTGACAAATAAGGAAAATAAATTGGCCTGAGGAGAGATGCATTGATCCTGGTTTCCTCTCCTCTGAAATGTCTCCATGCAGGTTTTCTGTCAATGTATTCCAGCCTCCTTTCCAGTCAGGCAGGACATCCCCTGAGAGTCCTCAGTGCCGGGTTGACCTCCTCCCCATGCCTTCAGGTTCTCCTGAGGTGCTTGGTTCCAGGGATGAGGCCGTGGGTGGCAGCAATTCTGCAGGAGCGGGTGGTCTGGAGATGGAGAGCCCTTCTGCTCTGCTTGAAGATCAGGCAGGATGTGCTCAGGCCTCGGTCCTCGTCTCTTGTGCGTCTGATTCCCTCTCCTCCTCCCAGACCTCACTTGCCACCACACGGACAACAGATTCAGGGTTCTCTGAACCCATCTCCTCTGCTTCCTGTTGCTCTCTTGATCATGCTGAGAAGGAGACATCTTGTGAGAAGGCAGTGCGGCCTGAAGGTAACTTTGTAGCTATTAATGGACAGATGCTTGGTGTTTTCGTCTCCGCAACCCAGCCTCCCCATTCTTGACTGTTTTTCAGCTGCAGTAACAGGATATCAGCACCCGATTGAGTCAGCTTCTGGTCATGCCAGTCAGTTCTACATCTCTCTGCTAGACTCCAACAACAAGGAGCTAAGGCTAGATGAAAAGGGTACTGATCATTACTGTGATTCACTGTCCTCCTATTTCCCAAACCTCATGTTAATTTCAATACGGTGTTTCCTGCTTACAGAGGATACACCGGCTGACCTGCCTGAGGATGTGACCCTGGAGCTGGTGTGGAAAAACAACGAGCGTCTGAAAGAATATGTTCTGGTGAGCTCCAAAGAGCTAGAATATGAGGAGGACCCTGGCTCTCTGAGCGAGACAGCCAGAGCCGGACACTTCACCCTGGAGCAGTGCCTCAACCTCTTTACAAAGCCAGAGGTGCTGGCACCAGAAGAAGCATGGTAGGTTTTTGTTTTTTGTTTTTTTTTTCTGGCAAATATACACTGTAAGCTGTGGTTTGGACCTAAATAAACACTGCAGTTCCTCAAATCTGCTGGGCAACAGTTAATAGGGGTGTAGTGGAACGCAGTTAATCCATGACCCATATGCACATTGGTGTTGACTGCAAGCTCGTTCCAACTTTAATAACCCAAAATTCGATCAAATTCATACGACAGCATTTTGCAGTAAGATTACTCGTTGCGTGATCCCAGAAGTCATAATCATGAAACGTGATTATGTCGGACCTTACGCATAACTTGGGTATGTAGCTATTTTTGCTTGCAGGGCACATCATTTAATTTGTCTGTATTGAAGCACTTTGGCTTTACTGATAAGTATAATGATCCTGGAATAAGGGCATTTTAAAGAAACATTAGTGTGTAGACACTATGGCACAAGAAAGTCATATGAGCACCGAAATACATCGTTCTGAAGCCACATCACGTACCATGGGCATATGATAAAGTTAAAGCACAGTTATACATGTCTCCACACCTTTGTTTTTTTTCTTTTTCTGCTGATGCAGCAACAACAGCCCACTCTGTTCCACCTGACTGAAAATGATAGATATATTGTTTGACTGCCTTGTATTATTTCAAGTCTTTAATTGACTTTCAGTTTAAGATAAGAATGTCTGGGAATATCACAATTTTTATACCAATTCCTGATTCATCTTCTATTCAGATGAATATATTATACATTTTAGTTCAGCAATGCAAAAAATAATAAGCAAATAAGTAATAGTGTAATATTATAAATTAACTCATTAAGACATAAGGTGTTCTCCGTCAAAAGCCAGTCATTGTTTAAAGACTGTTTGAAACTTGGTTTCCGGCAAAAACCCTCAGGTTAAACAGCTTTTAAAAGCTATAATTAAATTGATGAACACAGTAACGCTTTGCTATTAATGATAAGCATGATTCTGAAATATGCTATTCCGCAGTGAGTGATTTTTCTGTTGCTACGTTACGTACACTTTAATGCTAATGCTTTTGTGTGAGTAAAATACAATATATAGTGAAAACACAGCATCTTGTAGTGAATAACTAAATGAGGAGGAAGTAGAGTCAATGCTGCTTAAGCTCTCCACAGAAGGGAGCAGCGTCTTGAGCACTGGTGAAAACAAGTGTGGACAATATGATGAGCAGGCTCAGGATTTGCTGAAACAAACTGTTGTTTTTCTTCAGAGTTATAACATTCAAAAGGTAGCTATTTAGGCATTAAATTAAAAACAATAGGCTGTCTATTTAAGAGAACTGTAGTGTATGTTGCGCTGTAGACTACCCAAGAGCTGCTCTGGCCTTACAGTTAGTTCCATGTGTTTAACATTTCTAACAATTAGAAAATCTATAAAAGAGATTCTTATATGAATCATTTTTCAGGCCATGGGTGTCTACTGTTTTGTGGTTTCTGACATGGTTTTTGCTTTTACCCCATTATGTTTGTCTTGTCTGTCTCAGTTTCAAACTGAAAGTGACTGACTTCTTTGAACATGTTACCCCTACAGTGTAGTGCTTTGGGTGGTTCTCCTCTAAGGAACAGGGATTGTAAATAGTGGTCTATTTACAGTGTGTATGTCTTGTGTGTTTTGAAGGTACTGTCCAAAGTGCCAGCAGCACCGTGAGGCCTCCAAGCAGCTGCTTTTGTGGCGTCTGCCCAATGTTCTGATCATCCAGCTCAAACGCTTTTCCTTCAGAAGTTTCATTTGGAGAGACAAGATCAATGACATGGTCGACTTCCCCGTCAGGTGAAGCACCTGACCACTTTTGTAGAATTTATTTCAGTGCAAAATAAATGATAAGTTCAACACACAAATCAAGCTTTTAAAGATAAGACCGTCATGCTGTTTAGTTTTCACATTCTCATAACAAAGCCTCTGATATACTTGTATCCTGTAGGAACCTGGATCTGAGTAAGTTCTGTATTGGGCAGAAAGACGAGGTGCAGCAGCCACCTATCTATGACTTGTATGCAGTCATCAACCACTATGGAGGAATGATAGGTGGCCACTACACAGCCTATGCTCGGCTGCCGAGTGACAAGAACAGCCAGCGCAGTGATGTCGGTCAGTGTGCAGTCAGTGAGCATGTTCTACAAAAATTGTTTCATCATCGCTTTATTTACTTCTAATCTTCTACCACCCTTTTTCCTCCCCCCTCTTTTATTCCTCTGCTTTCCTTCAGGTTGGCGTCTGTTTGATGACAGCACTGTCACAATGGTGGAGGAGAGTCAGGTGGTGACGCGCTACGCCTATGTCCTGTTCTACCGACGGCGAAACTCCCCAGTAGAGAGGCCACCACGCTTTGTCAGGCCTGTTGGACCAGACTTGCAGACTGCTGCAGGAGCGACAGCCAGCCAGGTGAGGGCAGAGAATACGTTTTCTCATGGAAATGTGACAGCCAACATTAGGTTTGAGAAAAGATTATTGTGTCCTTTGCAGGCATCAAGCGATCTTTTCATGGCAGAAACTGATTATCTGTTAGCAATGACGAATGTCTCGAACCGAATATATCCAGTGAAAATAAAAAGTTTGGTTTCAAACTATACAGCAACTAAAGAACCTTTTCTCAAAGTCAGTATTCAAGTACACCTATGATTTACCTGTTCTTTACTCGAGTATTGCTTTTTCTGTATCATTGTACCTTAAAATTTGGTTGTTTTTTTTAAATTTGTTTTTTAAACTTTAGGGCCAGACCACTTATATTTCAGGTTTTTTAAACTTTTTGTACTTTTCCTTCATTCTGAAAAACAGAATCTAATGAAAAAAACAACCAACTCTTGAATATGCTAAGAGTTAAATGAGGGTGTATAATTTGATTCAAAGTGCACATCACAATGAATGTGTTGTTCACCAGTGGAATAGAGAATCTGTTTGCAGATACATCCAAATGTTTCATGTAATTATTCTACATGAGGCAAATTTTCTGTCTATGCTGAGAAATGAGTGCAGCTTTTTCACCTGTCATTGTAACTTGTAATGCGTGGCTAATCATCGATATTTTTATACTATAATATATAATACTAATAATTCTAACAGTCCAGTGGATTTATAATCAGCGATAGTCAGTATAGCTCAGCTGTCAGGGAGCATTAGCATCTTAAGTTAATTCATTTGCTGTAGCTTCAGAGGAATTTCAGGGTATTTGACGAGGCTGAGAGCTGAAGTCAAATCATACTGCATGATTTCTTTTATTCCATTCTGAAAATCCACTTGAAAGTTCACCCCAAAACTAAAAATACACCTTCCTCCTCTTCTCTTTAGTCCTCTTTATCCATGTAGAACGTTTTGGTGTCATCGCTGTGGTTTTTGTCGCTTGTATATGTTTTTCACCTATTTACAAGCGAAGTGTCATCTGGTTTAATTATACTGGAGAGGACGCAGACATCTGTACATGAGAGAATCTTTCTCAGGTATTGAACGTAGGTTGTTTTCTGTTACTACAGTTAGTTTTTGCAAGGTGTCAGCGAGTGATCCTAATGAAGACCTTAGTACCATACATTCTCAAAGACTAAATATTCTCTTCATTTCCCCTTTCTTTAAAAAAGTTTTAATATATCATTTTATATCAGTTTTGCTGTGGATGTATAGTAAAACAGTCAATTCAAACCTCTGTACTCTGTTGGTGTACATTTCTTACTCAAGGTTTGGCAGTAAAGGGCTTGTTGTTGAGCTTTCAGTGTGTGTTTAATTCTAAATTGGCTTACCCATGTGATCTCTGAAAAACTAAGAGGTATTTGATCAGCTCCTAGTCATTGGTTAATCTGAAACTGAGGCAGACCTGCTAAATTTTTCTATGTGTAATCAGAGTGTTTGTTAGACCACGCCTTTTCCCAGAAGCTGACACCGGTTTCCGCCAATCGCAGGCCTCTCTAATATGGCGGGAACTGGAGGAAGAGGAGGAGGGGCTTAACGAAGGTTCTCCCAGACTGTTCCGATCGGCGCTACGGAGGAGACAAATGCAGCACAGCAGAGTGGAGGAAGATGAAGACAGAACTGAAGGAATGGTGCATCAGCACCGCCAGCAGCGCCGATTGTCGGACTATCCTGACGACGACTGTGGACGTTATTTTGTTCTGGGGACCCTGGCAGCCATGTTTGCTTTGTTAGTCAATCTTGTCTACCCTCTTCTTTCCAAATTGGAGCTGAGGAGTGGCTAGTTTGGTGACTTTCTGTGGCCGTTGCAATCAGAAACCCAAGAATTGGTCGGTTGGTCAATTGAGGAGAGATAGGAAACGAGAAAACTTGACCAAGTGAGTCAGCCATCAGTAAACCACTTCTCTGACCACTTGAAGTGTGCATCTGACATCAGATAAGCCCTTTAAAATACTTGACACATTAAAAGACACTGAGGTTAAATACTAAAAAGTCCTACTTATCATATGAAAAGCTATAGCTGAAGTTCTAGCAGAGCGATAAGACAACACACAGTACTAGTATGTTCACCACATGTGCTCTATGCATTGTACTCACTCCTGCCTCTAGGGGATGTTTGCAGGTTTTACTGTTCTATATTTAATCTGACAGGCTGTGGCTCCTTGCTGGAGATCAAGGATGCATGTGGGATTTCAGTATTGAACTTGGAAACGGTCTGACAAAATTGTCCTAAGGAACTGGAAGATAGTAAAAGTTGTGGAAAAGCTAAAGGGACCATTGACTAGTTTTAGTCTAAGACAGGATTAAGCTTCAGAGTTTGTGTGCGACGCAGACCTACTGTTGTAGCATACCAAAAATTCGTCATTACATGAAGCACCTCAGCTGTGCATCATCTTAATGTTCAGTCATGGAGTGAAAAGAAGCTGAAGAAGAAAATTCTGTGCCATTTCCTTTTTGACAAGTTGATGTATGATCCTTAAAACTGCTGTTTGAGTCTCAACGCCCTCTTCTTTTTAATGGCCATCAACTTATGTACTGTATGTACTCAATATGTACTGTACTCCACTGTCATTTTTATGGTATATCATGTTTCTTTGGTTTAATTGAAATCCCTGTCAAAATGTTTTTTAAGTGACATTCTAAAGCGAAGCCATATGAGCCATAGGTTTTCAATGTCTCAGGAAGAAATGTAGAAAACATATTACTTTGTCTTCATTAAACCATGCAGTCTTGTTCCAGCCAAGCTGAACACAAACCTTCAGTCCTCTTTAGAACGTTGCGCTTTTCAGTGAGTCGCTGTATTGCGGAGACTCCGGATTTATTAACACACAAAACATTCAAGTTGGAGTTAATTTTATTTTATTCTCTTCAACAATTGCTCCATTTCTTTATATTAAATAAAAGGTATTTTGTAGGAACATCTTTTCCCTAAACCTGTCAATAGATCAATTTTTAGTACTGTTGCTGCTGCTGCTGTCACTTTGTTGAACTCAGGAAAATTCCAGAGCTCTTCACTTTTCAGTGACTGTGTGTACCTGACTCAGATCTATGCAAGACTGAAGGCCATGTTTCAGAGACTCTAAGATTGTGGAGAGTTCAACCCATGTTAAACTCATCAAGCCGAGCTGCTGTTTTACCTCTTAATTGTTTAAAATTGAGTGAAAGAAATTCATTTGTGTGTGTATTCCGCTGTGAAAGAATATTGTATTTTATAATGAATTTCTAATATTTCACTAAAATACTTGTGTATCCTTTAAATGCCCGAATTGATAAAAGTACTATATTTAAAGAGAATCATTCTGCAGTAATGTAATGCTGAATCATTGTATTCCTTAACAGAAATAAAGTCTTGTATTTATGTTGTTTTAAGTGAAGTGAAGCCTAACCTTTCTGTCCACACAGCTGAAACCTCACAGAATACCAAACCAGTACAATTTATTGTTGACACTGGTTTATTTTCCAGGCCTCTAGCCAGTCACTATTTGGGGCAGACCTGGATCCGGAAGGACCGCCTACGTTGACCCCTGAGGTTCCCTCTGACCTTTTCGCCCACTCTGGGGAGTGCGCAGCGCCATCCTACAGCAACATGGAGGAGGTGGACTAGTCATGGGCCATCAAGACCGAAGGATGACCAGACAATCTGTGAAGCTGCTCTTCAGCTAACGATGCGCCACTTCTCTCAGTGTGGTGTTGAGTGCTGCCGCAGGCCCACGTGATAGGGTGGACTCTGTACTAATTACACATACATCATTGATATACTCTCATTGAATATTCTTACCCATCGATAAAGTCTTGACGACGTAGTCTACCCATTCAGTGCATATAGTCTCGTACAGAGAAGCTCACACTGTCAGCGATTCTTTCAGCGGCTCAGGAAGTCAGAGGAGTTGTGCCAGGCCTCGGCACACCAGCGCTGGTTGTTCTGGTCGGTCTGGTCTGGTTTCTAACCTCATGGCTAACGCTATGCTCGTGTATGGGGCTTCATTTGGGGGCTTAAAGTGAAGATTGTCATGTTTGTAATTCTTTTGGGTTTTTGAGTTTACTTCCTGGCTTGATTGGTTTACTAGCAGCTGGTGTAAAGAAGAAAGCTGAAATTGTGTAACCTGCTCCTTTTTTTTTTTTTTTTTTTTTTTTTCATCCAGGAGGCACGTGATTCTGTCTTGTGTCGCTTTTTGAACTTTATGTTGGCCTCTATTGCTGTAGCGTATTGTTTTTGTCTTTATTTTTTACTTGTTTAGATACTCGATCCTGTGGATGTCAAAGCTTCAATATCAATTGAAATGTGCATGGCTGCATGTTCATACAATTTGTTAATCCCCACTCTGTTAAACACACCCTCCCCTCACAATTTAGTTATTTCTTTATTTCAGTTTTGCATATGGTGTCAAGTGTTGCCCCTCCCTCCTTTGTAATGGGCTGCGTATATAAAGTGGTAATCATTCAGAATACATATAAATGGCTAATATAAATAAAAACAATTTTGGGAACTGCTGCCATTAGTGTTCATTTACACTTAAACAGGAAGTTAAAATACCTGCTGCAATCTGTCATATGTATATTAAGTCATGAAATGTTCTTATATATACCCCTATAATACAGTCAACGTCTTTTTTTGGTTGATATTAGCAATGGCATTGTTTAAAAACATGATAAAATATCAAAAAGTAACTGGTTTTGCAAATAATTCAAAATTATTGCTTGTATTGCTTCACTATACTGTATTTGTATTTACCATTTTTTTTAATATATCCAGATTGTTGCAGATATTTAAAGTTACTGATGTACTTTATAGTAAATTAAGTTATATGCATTAGCTTATATTAAGTTAGCTCTATCTGTACCACCTTCAACATTTAAATATTAAAATTAATGTTAATAAAACTCTAAAAAAAAATCTGGTAAATTGCAAAATATGTTAACTACACATATATATGCCTATGTATGCTTCACACATACATATACACAGATGTGTGGTGTACGCAAGTAACAAATATGTACATATATGTCCAATAAATTTCAAAATACAAATAAAATGGGCTGGGCTCTCATCACTGGGGTCGAAGTCACTGGGGTTGTCAAACAACTCCGCAGCGGCAGCGCCCCGGGTGTGGATAAGATTCGCCCCGAGCTCCTCAAGGCTCTAGATGTTGTAGGGCTGTAATGGTTGACACGCCTCTGCAACATTATGTGAACATCAGGGATTGTGCCTTTGGAGTAGCAGACAGGGGTGTTGGTTCCCCTTTTCAAGAAGGGGGACCAGAGGGTGTTTTCCAACTAAAGGGGGATCACACTCTTCAGCCTCCCTGGGAAGGTCTACTCCAGGGTGCTGGAGAGGAGAGTCCGGCTGCTAGTTGAACCTCAGATTCAAGAGGAGCAATGTGGTTTTCATCCTGGCCGTGGAACACTGGACGAGCTCTATAGCCTCGAGAGGGTACTGGAGGGGGCATGGGAGTTTGCCCAACCAGTCCACGTGTGTTTTGTGGATCTGGGGAAGACTGTGACCGTGTCCCTCACAGTGGCCTGTGGGGGGTGCTCCGGGAGTATGGGGTAGATGGCCTTCTGTTACGGGCCATTCGATCTCTGTATTGGCAGAGCCAGAGCTTGGTTCGAATTGCCGGCAGTAAGTCAATGTAACTCAGAACATGGACAGAGAAGCCATCTATGTCCACTTGGAGAAACCTTCTCTTAACAGAGGTGGTGATCCAAGCCACCACTTGTGTGCAATCTACAATGCTGTCTTGGGAGCCCTCCCCAGGCGGTTTAACCCTCATACACACCTGGGGCCATGTGATCCCAAGGTGTCACATGAAACCAGGGGTGAGGGGCAAACACTTTCGAGTGATGCACACCTGGGCTCATGTGACGACTCACATGATGCCTAGCCAGAGGATCGCCCCCCCAGGCTGGGTGCTTTCAACCACGTCCTTATTTTGGGTGATTGCCTCCACCCACTCTGGGTTAAATACCTGAGTTTCTCGCACTGACCCTCAGAACTGAAGAAGCCTTTCGGATGAGAGGCGAAACGTCTTCAAACAAGATAAGAAATCCAGTTGCTTCCTACTAAACACTCCAAGATACCTCCTTGACGTCTCCCTGTGGAGGTGTTTCGGGCATGGCCATCCGGGATGAGACCCCGGGGCAGACCAAGGACACGCTGGAGAGATTATATCTCTCGACTGGCTCGGGAACGTCTTGGTGTCCCCCCCGGAGGAGTTGGTGGAAGTGGCCTGGGAGAGGAGCGTCTCGACCTCCCTGCTCAAACTGTTGCCCCCGCGACCCGGACCCGGATAAGCGGCAGAAAACGAAACGAAACCAAACGAAACAAATAAGATGGATGCTTCCATATGAGTTACATATATTCTTCCAGATACACACAATTTATTGAAAATATATGCACTGGAGATTCATTTAAAACTTGGCATGTCAAATGAGATATTGCAAATATTTCTGTTGCACATTTGGACATATTTGTCGAAATATGTGTTTGACATGTATCTAAATCTTGAATATGTCCGTATATCTACTGTTACATGTCTTAGTATTTAATATGCATGTAAATACAGTATATGGCCTCATATCATATTTTTGTATGGCACTTTTAATAAATACATATACAGTATATATATAACTTTAAAATTGAATTAGAATTAGGCCATTCTGAATCGTGAGTACATCAGCCATTTTAACATTTTAAAGTTGAGGGTGTTGTGTGTGTACTCGTAACTGTACTTCCACATTACGGTTCTTAAACAGAGTAAAGCCAGCCGGGATGATTTTGAGTACATGTTGTCACCAGAGGGTGGCAGTGGTTAGTGTACAAATATTACAGCGCGCAGGAAAAGAAGAAGAAGAAGAAGAAGACGACGATGATGACGTGCGGGAGGTGCCGGTGAATGAGTTGGAGGGCTAATCATGTAGCAATTCCTGTTTGAAATCACACTCGTGTTACACCCATGGCGGAGTTCAGGGAGAACTCCGACCAGGACAATGTGGACAGTCGGACGGTCCCGGAGCCGCAGTGTGGGACGGCAGACCTCTTGGTGACAGTTCCCCGGGAGCTGCGCTCCTCAAGTCATGACTGGAGGAAGAAGTTAGTCCTGCATATCGACCTCAACAACACTATCCTGATTTCGGACGCCGTGACGGGTCAGGGGACGGTGGCGGCTCTGGACTATTTCCTTACGACTGTCACCTGGGGAAGGATGAACGCACGAGGTACCGGAACCAGTACTAACGTTACACAGGGTAGCATTCTGTGGTGTTGTTCTATTTAGAGATCTGGGCAATATCGATTTATGTCGTGATGTGACATTTTGTTAAAGGTCACATCTTGATATGTCACAATTGTTGTCTTTTTTTCCGGTTTTAAAGGCTGCACTAAAGTAAAAGTTATGTCATTTCCCCCCGTTCTTATATTTGTCTACCCAATTCAACCATTACCGATGATTATTTATCAGTTTTCTCGTTGTACAAAGTCAACTTGGACGACCCGTCACTCCCAGCTCCATCATCCGACTTCCGAGCTAAATGGAACGCAGTATAAATACAGCGGGTACATGTTTTTCTTTACGTGTGTGCAGGGAAGTGGGAGTGGCTGAGTGACTCCCCTTCTCTGCTGCCCCCTTGTGACGGCGCTGTGAGTTACTACTCTCAGTTCGGGCGGACTACGGGCTTCACCTCGGCTGCGGGGCGACGTTTTCGCCAGATTCTGGACGAGCATCTGGATCTACTGCTCTGGCCCGAAGGCATCAAGGCAAGAACCAAATGAGGGGACAGAATACAGAATAGGAAGCCAGATTGATAATTTTATTGTAAGAGAAATAATTTCCTCCAGTCACAAGTTTTGTAGTGACAGTAGTTTCATGGTGTCTTGCAACGATTTAATTTTCGCTAGTGTAAATGACTTGGTTAATGTTAATTTAAATTAATCAGTAAATCTATTTTGATATGCTACAAATTTATCATCACATTTTTTTTTTTTATTTCAGATATCAACAATTGCGTTTCCAATAAGTCTGAGTTGTTCAGATTATGTTGCTGAAATAACAATATTCATTTCGGATATGTTGCACTTAATACTAGTGAAAATTTCCTTTTTTGATGAATTCGGTTGAATTTTGAGTGGTTAAAAAAGGGATTGTAGATATCTCAAATGCATTTGGTACTAAAATGTAAGTGACCAGATACCAGTGTGTTTCAGATATCGAAAAAATTCATGCGTGCACAAATTATAGATATCACATGTGATGTTGGCGCTTGTGGCAACAGTGAGTGTCAATGAAAGAGTATTTTCATCATTCCTTCATTTGGTTAAATGATTATTTAATCAATCTTTTACTCTATAAATTGCTGAAAAATAATGAAAATACTCTTTACTTTTTTCAGAGCGTGAAGTGACATTCTCAGATTGCTTCTTTATTCCAACCAAAAGTCAAAAACCCCAAATTTTTCATTTCCTCTCAGAAATGACTGCAAAAAAAAAAAAATCAGGTGATTGTATTTGTCATTTGTCTTTTCACTATTTTTCAACAATTTGTCGTGTAAATGATTATTGATTAATAAGGAAAATCAGGACTCAATATTTTTTCTTGAACAAAGACTGAGCGCACACTCAAACTTGGCCCATTTGGTTTGTGCCGTGCCGAAGCACGATTGCCCCCTGTGCTCGAGCACGGCACGGGGTGCTCACACTCGTTAAACAATCCGAACTTTGTGAGTCCGGAGTGCTTGGGCACGGTACAGATGGTCCAGTGTGAGCGCGCCCTAAGAGGACCGTTTTATTATCAAAATCGCACTTTGACCTCTGAGCTGCCCCAGCAACCTTCATAAAACATTCATATAGTATATATATTCATATAAACCTTCATATAGTTAGTCTAACATTAAACAGGAATCCAAGATAGAGTTTTTTCTAGGTCGTCCCTGACCAGGGTCAGCCTGTATCTGTCTCTCATATTACGACCCGCTCAGCCAAGCAGGTCAAACTTTGCAGCATGTTCACTGTTCAAGTAATGCTTGTGAAACAAACGCAGCGTCCTGGATCGCTGATGCCTGTCCATGTTTGTGACTGCGCCCGCTGCAGGGAGACAGGGAGCTGTCGGTGAAAGGGGAGGACGGACGGCTTTACCACTGGATCCTGCCCTCCTTCTTCCAGCTGCTCAGAGATCTTGTGCAGGAGGGACGGGTGTTCGCCATCTTGTTCCGTACGTTTGGAAGCGACCTGCCTCGTGTGCTGAAGGCTGTGTTTAGAGCGCTGAACGAAGGGGCTCATCCACTGTTCCCAGATCTACCCGATCTCAACGTGAGTCATTTTTACTCTCACTGCTGTCTCAGAGACTTACAGCAGTTACTTTTTGAGGTTAAAGGCTCCATTGACCCAAATGTGGTATCAAGCAAAGCTGATAGTCTGGGGTTTATTGATCAAGGTGACCTAATGTGTTATTGTATCACAATTTCACATACATGTACAGTTTTTACAGCAGCAGAACATTAAACAAAATAACATGTTTCAAAGATACAAAACAGCAAAATAAATATGGAAGCCGAATGAAAGTGTTGAGTAATATGAACAAATTGAGAGAAAGGAAGCATTAATACAAGGCTTTTAGAAGAAAGTTATTAAGACAAATTTAAAATACTAGAGTCTGCTGGCATGGTTAAAAAGTGGGTCTTATTCATAAAAATGAACTACACTAAAGATCATTTCTGATAGGGCTTGAGTCATAAAATATGCTTAGCACAAAAAATCTTGCTTAAACAGGTTCTAAAAATCTCACTTGCAACTTTGTAGTGCACTAGTGATCAGTAAATCTCATATCAACTTAAACTGAAGCCACCTGATTGAATTGATTTCCACATCTCAAGACTGATTCAGTAGACTGGACAAAGCTGACACTGGTTGTCTGTATGTCGCTGCTGTGGGGAACAAAGTGGATACAAAGAAAGATCAACACAGGATCAGATGTTTGTGTCCCAGAACGCAGCACCCCGATAGGACCAGCAAAAGAATTAGTGATATTACGGACAGATGTGATTTAAGTAACGTCTGACATTTAACTAGTGTTGACTGTTTCTGCTGAAGATTGAGACTGATCATATGTCTGTTTTGTAGAGGAGACCTAACAAGTGTCTCTCCTGACTCACAGAAAACTCTGACAGACCTGCTCCCAGTCAGTATCGCACTCTATGTGTAATAAAGAGACTAATAATGAATGTTTAATCCGTACCGTATGTTAGACATATAATGATTATTCATTCAGCTCACAAAGGGAGAGAGAAAAACCTGTTGACTGAGAACTTTCTGTTCTCTTACACACACAGACACACACACACACACACGCTGTATGACACTTCCTCCTCTTCCTGATCACATCCTTAAATCTTTACATGTTTGACAGCGTGGACACAAATGTTCAGTTTGTGCTACTAGGCTTCCTGAAGCTGTGCTGCAGGTCTTTACCGCTGTTCTCTGGACTCTCCTTAGTAAAAGTGGAAAATAAAAGTCCTTGTAAGTGTGTCTCAAGGGATGGAACCATGACTCTGTTAATGTTTTTTAAGGGTGGGTGAATGCACAGACTTGGAAGACTCCCTCACCGTCACAAAAGTCACTTTCACTTCCTGAGTTTGTAGCTGTTAACTGTTGGCGAGCTGGAGAGGAACACATTGATTGCGTGGGAAATACTGGAGGGGATGGGCGAATGACGGGGGCGAGGGCTGGAAGAGATGACGTTTCTGTCAGGTAGCGAGCTGTCTGGAGGAAACCTTAGTCTCCTGTCAGATCCGATTCATCAGACCTGGAGGTGGAACGTATGATCTTCCGCCTCAGTGAGTTTTGCCTTCAGGTTGTTTGTTGTCAAATCTGGGAGATCCTTTGGGTCGTTGGCTAGTTTGCCGTTTACTGGCTCCATAGTTATCTGTCCTGTCCACATGATATGTGTGGGATGGTAAAGTGATGAACAGAGCTGGCACCCATTTCGTTCGGGTTAGGTATTTATGCTCATGCACACTGCACTATGGTAGTTGAGACATTTCCCCTTTATGACAGCACCATTAAACCACTATAAAATGTGTAGAATATTTATTTTATCTGATCTAAGTAAACTAATCCGCTGCAGGTGGAAGTGCAGGTCATCATCTCCTCATTCACCATCTTGGTTTAACATGATAGCTTGATTGTGGCTAACAGGGTTGTTGGAATAATAACAATCTGATGATAAAGCGAGATTAGCATTAGCATCCTGTGACATCAATGCATGATGTCATACATCAGTTTCAGTGGTATAGCACTTGTATGGCTATAAATATGTTTCTGGTTTAAAACAATTTATCTAATTGATGAATATCTGACACCTCTCGTTCTGAAACTGGGATATGTCACTGAGTTCATTTATTTTTAACCTCCACCATGGCACAATCAAGCTCAGAATCAAGTCTTATGTTGCTGGCACACGCTCTTATTTTAATGACGAAGTCAGAGAAAAGTCTGATATAAGATAGTTCAGACCCATTCAGTCAGAGTCTGTTTTATATCTCTTCCATGTTTCTCGTCTTTCTGTTTGACTCCTTTTGTCTCTCGGCTCAGTTAAATGTCAACATGGCTGCCGGCAAGATCCGCTGCAACAGAACAGGAGTTGTCCTGAGTCGAGCCGAGGACCGAGTGTCGACCCATGGCGGAGAGAGAGGCCTGTACCAGTACCTGAGCTCAGTCCAGGGCCTGGGAGGCTTCAAGGACCACTTTGAGTGGTACGCGGAGCCCTCTTCCAGTCGGCATTAATCTGTCATCTGTTCTCTTTTCTCCCTTTCTCACATCTCTCTCTGACGTGTGTCTCGTCCAGGTGGGCTAGTAATACCTTCTCTATTCGTGGGGGTAAACCGCTTTGGGTCGACCCTTTTGACCAAACGATTCAGCACATCTTCATAGACGACAACATACGGCATAATGACGAGGATACCATTATTCATCCCAAGGTACACTCATTCCCAACTCACTGATTCTGGGTTTCTAAAAGGATAGACTGAAAACTCAGGGTTAATACCAATAAAGATATTTAAAACAACAATACTATGATGATATCGATACCCTTTTATGTCAAGGAAATATTTAAATCCTCTGTATTAACAATAAGTGAACTGAGCTTCTACAATGTCAAACCGCACCCCTGCAAGCCTGCAAGGGTCTTTAAATCTGCAGTCTGGTGTAAAACAGCAGGTGTAGCCAGTGCAAAATTAATGAGACACAGCAGATTATTGGTCACAGGTATCAGTGAGTGTCTCCCTATGTGCCGATACACGGATACCGGTCAACCACGTCCATAACAGCTGATACTGATACTGAGCTGCTCAATCAGTGCATCTCTAGTGTTTTCTTTCTGCTGTGCTCAGTTTAGTTTCTGACATGTTTGTTGGAGAGACAGACTTCAGCTGTCAGTCAGCTGATCATCACTCATTAAAAGCTTAATATTAAAAACATAATATTAATTAGTGATCATTTTTAATGACCTGTTATACCTATATAATTTGGTATAACATAATAAATAAACACACTGAGCAAAAAAAAAGATTAAAAGTAAGTTAACCTCCTTATTTGTTTTTATTTGATTAATATTTAATTTCATCATATGATTTGGTCGTGTACCTCTCCCTCGCTGCTTGTTGATGGGTTGTTTGGTGCGGTTTGTCGAAGGCTGTAGATGATTGTGGTTGATGATATGTTGCGTACTCCAATAGGTTGAAATGGCTATTTTGCCAGTTCATAGACAGGCTGTCTATGAACTGGGACGTTATCTGTATATGCTTTCATGTTCGTTTGCATATAATCTGTCAAATATATTACCAACCTTTTTTCCTCTTATTGTTGACATTGCTATCACTGATATTTTTTGCAATAATTATATTAACCAGGCCTACTAGACAATTAATTGATCATTTCTGTAGGAAATTGGCGGATGAATTGATAATGGAAAGGGACAGAGACGCCTTCCATTGCAGTTAGATATATTAAACTTTCAGCATCACACTAACAATTTCTTCTGTGAACATTAAGCATACAATGATTTCTTTGTTTTGGAAATTTGTTAAAAGAAGTTGCATTTTCTTGTGTGTGTCAGGTATTCTTGGAACCAGGTGGCGCTGACACTCGGACGGCGAGCACTTCGGAGCTGTATGACATCACACTGGTGCAGACGGACCTCCTGCGGGCCATTTCAGAGCCGAGCTACTTCACTCAGCGAGTCCACGTCTGCCTGGAAAACTATGACAGGAACCTCCAGCAGGCGGCGGAGTAGAACATGGTTTCTGTGCTCCTCCCGATGCAGACACATGTAGTGGGTGTAGGTAGGGACCGTAACGAGAGACCATGATGAAATATTGAAGGAGCGGAGGAAGGTGACATGAATATAAACAGAAAAAGAATAAGCTATCACAGCTGTTATAAAAATACTTTATAAAGTTTCCCGAAGGACGAACTGACTGAGGAGGTCAAAGTGATCTCTCCTCGATCAGGTTTTTTACCTTAATTAACAGTAAAGTGTCAGGGTCAAACCATCACCAGGAAGGAGATAATTAACCAGTGAAATAATTGTGGTCACACACAGTGAAAAGTGTCAGGTGATGTTTTCTCAGCCCTTCATCCGTCATTGTCCTCGAGGTGTGACAAGCTCACGTAGCTTCTCCTGTAGCTTGTTGAACACATTGTTTACATCCACCAGAAGATGAGAGGTTAAACTCTATTTATTTTAATATTTCTCATGTAGAGCGTTGTGACTGCTGAGTATTATTGTGATACCTCTGAGCTGTAAACACAATGTGAAGGCACTGATCAGAAATGCTGTCTAATGTGAGCATGTTAGCAGTAAAACACTTTTTTTAGATTCATAACCAATTATTAAATTATCAGTTTGTACTGAGACATATCATTTGGTTGAATGGGACTATTTACTGCAGTTGGTGTTATTTTTAATGAAGGTTTGTGTGAACTCGTGGTCATTTTCCATTTTAGGGTTTTCTGATATATATTTATGATATTTTCAGGGGGATTTTTTTAAAGCCTGTATCTTCCTTAGGTCAGTTTTAGAGACAGCTGAATGAAAATCACTTTAGGACTGCTGATGATGGTGGGGTATTAATATATTTTCAGTTTATTTATTAGCAGAACACGCAGGTGAGTTTCATTGTGCACAACTTTGAAAACATTTATTTTATTCACATGCTGTCGTAGAGTTAAAGGTTGTCATTAGCAGCGGTCTGGAGTCGAGCCACAGGTTTGTTTACTTCACACGTGAGAAACAAACCTGTTTAGAGACCTGAGTCTCTAAAGTGACTCGATGACACATGCCAAATTTCAAATAGTAAATGACTCCATTTAAATCCAGAGTACCTGCACATGTGAACACATTTCAATGTGAACCCGAAATTCTACTTGATAAACAGGCCAATGAGTTAAAGTCAAGTCAAGTCTGCTCAGTCGTAGTTTCCTCACCTGAAGTTTTCTAATAGATGGAAAAAAAATGATCATTTCTACCTGTTTTTGTTCCAGCTCTAATCTGACTGGGACAAACTGGCAGGTGGTCTGAACTCTGTACTTGAGTAATTTTTAAAATAATTTTGTGAAAGTTTGGATCCTAAAGGATCGTCAAATAGTCCTTAGGTCAGTTAAAACCTTACTTCTCCTGTAACAAGCTTTTACGATCAGCCATAACGTCTGTCCAGCACCCACCCGACTTGTAAGGAGCTTTTTTTTTTTTTTTTTTTTTTGAAGACGGCATGTACTTCAGTGTTTTACACTTTGCATTAAAAGACAAAATTTTTGTTCAGGTAAAAATAAAGTTTTGCACACTGAAACTCTAAAACAACTTTCAGCCACTATACTATTGTGAGTTAACGTCACAGAAACATCACATATTTTTGCTGCCATGCATTTGAAACATCAAACATCTCTATTTGAACATTTCTATTTATTTTCTCTGGTGTTAAACTTTTCTGTTTGGTTTTTAAATAAACCTGCCTTTTTTTAAACTGTTTTGTTAATTTATTTTTTATAAAGACAACAAAGAACGTGTTGGGTGTGTGCCCAACAATCGAGGTTAAACGATTCACAGGGTCAGAATATGGTCAATGAGCTGTATTACAGATATTCAGACACGGCTCTCTCACAAATCACCCATAGGTCACACTGATCAATAGTGACCAGGTCAGATCCACTGAGGATTAATTACAGACAGAACAAATGGTTCTGAAACAGGGTCGTACCCGCATTCATGTCCATTTGTTTTAAACAAATGCTTTAAACACCAGAAACTCCTCTACCACTGCTGGTGTCTGAGCAGCCCTGCAGCTTCTTGCAGGTGACGACTGAAGACTCGACGCTGAGCGGGGCGAGATGAAGAGGTTTCCTCTCTGGGCCTGTAAAGGCAAAGCTGACACAAACATCTGAAGTGAGGTTTCAATCTGTAGTTCCACTCGTGATATGTTCGAGGTTGGCCTAGAGTGCTTTGTTACGGCGGTGCTCAGACACATCAGCGTCTCCGTTTGTCCTGAGGTGTACATGGTTGCAGCTGTGGCTCACACGGTAGAGTGGTCCTGATTTGATCCCAGACCCGGCAGTTAATATGTTGAAGTGTCCTTGAGCAAGAAACTGAACACTGTGCCATCAGTGTATGAGTGTATGGGTGGGTCAAAATGACTAGAAAGGATGCTATATATATATACAAGACCTTTACCATTTACATAATGCTGATGGATGGCGCAGAATTCAATACCGTCGTCCACTGCAACATTTTATAGATTTATCTGGTCCTGCACTATTCTGTTCTTAGACTGTTAATATTTAACATTTCAGCCATTCTTCATCTTCCCTGCCTGAGAATCTGGCTTCTATGGTAATGGATGCATTTGCATTTGCATTTGCAGAATACGTGTGTTTAACTGATTCCCACTTTTAAAATTACAAAAATGCAAAATTTGACTGCAGAAATAAGAAATTCACATATTCTTTGAAATTTTCCATTGCCGGACATCACTCTCTAGTTGCTGCTCTATTTGTCATCATAGTCTGGCAATGTTACACATTCCAAGGTAACGCGAGACCTGATTAATTTGTGTAATTTGCAATAGTCGTTACATATAGTTTCAATATGTCTGAAGGTTTTTAATAAGTAAACAATGAAAAGAATATGAGTCGGGTTTGCAGTCTAAACTTTAATGGTGCAGCTGGTCTGAAGATGGTTTCTGCTTTAAAGAGATTTCGGGGATTCTTGGATGACGCTGTAATCTGTCTAGAACCACATCATGTTTTTCTGTTCCTGTTTTTTTTGAGCCGTAATTTCATTACAGAAAAATAAAGGAGTGCTGCTCTTCAGCAGTTGGCTGTGAGGATCCACAGATGTTTGGGAGAAGAAAGTTTCCCCCGAGTCTGGGGGCGGAGATGATGACTGGAGTTTAGTTTTTAAGTGAACTGTGCCTTTAAAGGCGTCAGCTACAGATCACTATCGGGGTTGTGTCTCGTTCGGTACGACCTAGATCCAGTGACGTCATGGAACCGTGGAACAGTTGGCGCATGTGCAGTAGAGTTGGGAATCAGGATATTCGTCGTCATCGTCGCTCAGATTTAGTTATTTATAATAAAGTTGTTGTTTTTCCAAACTTTAATGAGATGTAATGAGCCGGGTCCTCTTCTTGATACGGCGGCGACGGTGTAAAGTATAAATAGTCGATTTATTTTATCGATACTGTGTGTGACAGCTTCTCTTTTGGCTTGAAAACAGAGTTGGGAACGAAAAGCCGACGCGTGTGAAGCGTTCCGTGGTTTGAGAGCGAGCTGGGCCCGCATGAGGGCAGCAGTGTCCCTCATGGAGGCCCCTCTCCTCCGCAGGCTGCCAGCCAGCGCGCCTTCAGGTGAGTTCCGAGTTACCTGGTCCTGGTGCCGAGCGGCGGCGGGCTCAGGTTCATGTCAGAGGGGGCGATGCGGGACGATGCGGGACGGTGCGGGACCGCTGGCGCTCTTTCAGGACTGCGTGAATGCGCACTGGGGAGTGAAGGGAGGGACGGGAGGAGAGGAGGAGGAGAGGAGGGGACACGCTGACTGAGTGCATGTGCTGCTTTCGCTGGCTTGTGCCTTAGCAGGTTCACATCAGGAGCGACGCGTCTCGGTTCCTCGCATCCTCTGGCACCTGCAGGTAAGGAGTGCTGAGCCCGAACTTTGCGCCTCTCTGCGGTCATGTCACGCGCGTGAGTTGGTCCGGACTTTGAGAAGCTGGTCCCACACCCTCGGCTGCTCGGGGCGGTGTGGACATGCGGACACTCGGTCCAAGTTGAATGATGCTGCTGATAAAATGGTGCTTGTCCGCACAGTATCGGTCTCATGTCACCTGTTGTGCGCTGCGCGCGAGGACTTCAGACGTGAACACCATCAGGTACACGGAAAGTGTTCTATGTGCGCCGCGGGATTTTTAGGTTTTTTGTGCAGGCTCTGGGATTTAAGCGAGAGGTTGTAGGTTAAATCCGTCCAAATGTTTAATGAGGCATGTCTTTGATGGACCAGCCGTCCATCTGCTGCAGCTGGACAACATCTGCTTTGTCTGCCTTCTCGTGATGTTACAGGAACTTCTACCTGTGTGTGTGATAGTACTGCTGTTCCAACCACCGGTCTTCATCTTCTTCCTCTCATCTGTCTCCTCTTTTTGCCTCCGTCTGCTCCTCTCCTCTCCTCTCCCCTCCCCTCTTCTCTGCTGTGAGTTAATGATCATAATGAGGCTGACCTGCAGCGTCTGGGCCTGTCTGTAGGGATCCAGCACTCATTGTCCCAGTAAAATGCCTCCCTCGGTTTGGAATGACAGGCTGGTCTCCTCCTCTCTGCCATCACCGTCGCACAGGGACTGAGTGACACTGTGAGAAAGCAACAGTGATTATTGCAAATGTGCCTCATCATTGTTAATTTGAACTGAATGAGGAATACTGTTTCTTCTTGTCATTGTTTGTGTTGTTTCTTGGATTTGACTGTTAACAAAATGCTTGACTAACTCTACTGTAAATCAATTGTGAAGGCCACAAACTGGGCCAGACCCACGACGAGATCAGAGTCCTGCTGCTGCCTCCCAGCCCCTCACATGAAAGAAACAGATTATTTATTTTTGATGACGCTGTTTCACGTCTCTTCTGCCTGTCTTCTCTCCCAGCTTCGCTCTCTCCTTGAATAGTTACTACACACTTCCGGTACCACTGATTGAAATAGATTCAACCAGGCCGCGTTAATTTAGTATTACGCTGAAACCGTCACTGTTCATAATTTTTGAGGAGTTTGTGCCCAGTGCGGAGACGCCAAAAGTCATTTTTTCCACATGTTCCCATCTATAAACAGGCCACATGTAGATAAAACAGACTTCATGTAGGACGCCTTTCAAACACTCACTGTACTTTAGCCATTCAGTTAAAACAGTACGTCATTGGGGTTGAGGGGGTTATTAAATGGTTCTCCCAAGTGGTGTAGTCTGCCACCCTTGTTGATCCTGTACCTGCCCGAGCTCTCTGAGCCCCCAGATCTGAAATATCAGCAATGCTGCATGCAGAGAAACACTTTTTTATATTGTGTAGAGCTTAGAAGATGAAGCGGGATGCTCACAGCGGACAGGGTGGACATGGGGTCACCCCGTTCGCTGTGGGGCATCGGGTGACATTCTGAGGCAGGGAGAGTAATAATGGTAATAAAGGTGGTGCATGTCCAGAAAACCATTGTTGAGCAGTTTGGGTGAATGGAGTCAATGTTTTAACAGGAGTAGTTCAAACTTCTGGGAACTCTGCCTCTATACTCATTTACAGAGAGAGCTGAGGTTCACTCTCGTGACAGCTGACAGTCGCTTAGCTTAGCTTAGCATGAAAACAGACGGCATAGAGAACAGCTAGTTTACCTCTCCACATATCTCTAAAGCCTTGTTTCCACCAAGCAGTTCGGCTCAGTTCAGTTCGGTACGGCACACTTTGGAACGGTAAACAGTACAGGCGAGCGTTTCCATTGGCAACCGTAGCATTACGTGGTGGGCGGGGTAGCCTGACTACGCCAGTGACACAAGTAGCTCGACATCATAGAAATGGGACAAGATGTACTCAACTGATAGAGACGATGAAGGAACCACAACAACGAACAAAGGAAACAATGGTGGACATGCAGCTGTTCACACAAAGTAGACAGGCTCTGTTTGAAAACAGGCTGCCTGGCACAAGGAGACGGTCTAACCATCACAGGGAAGTGACGATTTTATTGACCGATCAGCGGACAGGAGGGTTTCTAGCCCTCCCCTTTTATAGCACGGTTTAGCTCTGGTTGGTACCCCAAGCGAAGGGTGACAAAACGCACGGTGCAGTTTTCTATTTAATGGCACTATTGACAGCTTTTTACAATAGAAACACAATAAGTACTGAACCAAACTGAGCCGTACTGCTTGGTGGAAGTGGCACTTAAAGCTCACAAACTTTCACACTGTTTTTCATTAGTGTGGAATGTTTGACCTCATCAAGTCTTGATTATTTTTGTAATTAGATGCTTCTTTTGAATTTGATGGCAGCAACAACAATGAGAAAGCTGAAAAATCAGGTATTAACTCGCATTTCCACTTGGAATCATGGTGGTCCTGTCTGTGTGTCTCCCATAATTACATTTTTAAAATAAAAAAAGCAATTGTTCACCATGCTCAGCCTGCAGCAAATACAGTTCAGGCCCTGAGCTACTTCACTTATATCTGTGTCACCCCTTCAGAGACTATTGGCAGGTCTGAGTCCATTGATCCTTTAGGCCCTTTGTCAACGGAGGAGAGGATTAGCAAATTGGAAATGTGGCTCTGCACCACAGAAAGCAAATCATTAGTTTCCATAGCGGCCAGCCCTCAGCAGCGTACGCCAAGTGTAGCGCCTCCTACAGGAAACCAGGGTAGCTGCGTGATTGTTTGAAGACAGAGGGGGACAGTGTGAGAGTCCAGAAATCTTAAGTTTATGAGAAAAAGTAAGTTTCACTTTTGCAAAGATGTGAAAATGGGGGATTCTTTATGATTCTTTATAATAAGGGATTCTTTAGTTCGATAAAGATAGGAGGAGCAGTCATTTTTTAGTTTGTGCCGAAAGGAAATATTTCCTTCAGTCTCATTTTGTCAAAAACAAAAAAAACTAATCTCAAAGAAATCGTACTGCGAGCCCAGAGTTGTGAATTGTATCACATCGTGAGTTGAGTGAATCATTACATCCCTAGTTTTTACACATTAAAAAAGCAACAACACAAAATGTTAAACAAGATGTTAATAAACAAGCTTTGGAGGTGCTGGTTGTGTTCATGTAAGTGGTCTTTATGTATAATTACAGTTTGTATTTAACATGATTTTCCTCATTGACCTGACTTGGTGCAGCTGAGGTGGAGGGCGGAGGAGAAACACGTTGGTGGGTGTTATAACTGCTCCATTTGTTGGAAGCAAAATGAAGTCCTCTGGGAATGAAACAAATATTGCGTTTCCAGCAGCAGCAGCAGCAGCGGCGGCAGCACTTTGTTTACAATAACAAGCATGAATGCACGCTAGCAGATTTAGGATCATAGTTCATTCTCAGATCATGTACCAAATGATGCTGGACAGCACAGCTGAAACATATTTCTAGTTATACAGAATATAGTAGAAGGTAATCCTGTTCAACATTCCATTGGTAGGACTGAATGATTTTCACTGCAGAAATGTGTTGAGTTAAAATGTAAACTTCGGGTTATCCTTGCAGCCCCAGCAGAGTGTGCCGTGCAGCAGAGGTGGTGCTGTTATGAGTGAACTGAGGCACTTATGTGGTTTTGCTCAAATGTAACATTAATAAAACAGAACACTTGAAACATTTTAAAGGAATAAACTGTAAGACATTATGAACAGTAACTGAAAGTTCACCTCTAGGCTGAGCAGAAGCTGAGGGGCTTGACAGGAAACAACTGAAATGAGTTGAACTATTAATGCTGGGAGCTGCTCAGAGGACGGTAGATTGAATAATTACTGTGATGGCTTTAAGTAATGTTTCAGCATTGAGAGAATGCAGCCCGGCACAGATGGAGCCCCTTGGTGATTTGCTATGATTGCTCCCACTTTATTTGTGCCAGAAGTGCAGGCTGAGACCGGAGGGAGGTCCACCAGCAGCGCTCATGCAGCCTGACTGAAGTTTGATCGCCTCGTGTGATTGCTGCCATCAAAAACATTGGCTTTAATATCATCTGAACTCTTCAGCTCAGATTTATCAGGAAGCTGTGGACGACCACACAGCAGACACACCATCGCAGCCAGTTATTCAGAGAAAGAAGACAAGAACACACCTCAAGCTTTTCTGGAGGTGAGGCAGCCTCTGACATCTGTCTCTGGAGAATGTTTGTCTTTCATTGTATCTGGCCCACGATTCAGATGGAATAATTGCCTGCAGATGAATTGATAGTCTGTAAAGACGAGAGGAGGGCACACTGTTTTGCATTCAGCTTCAGAGCCTTTCTCTGTGCAGACAGCAAACTGCTGCTTTCATCACTTTGCGTTGTTCTTCGAGTTTCCCTGCAGGCCTTGCGGTTCTCTCTCTTCTTATTTTGCTGTCTTACTAATTATGTCCCCATCCTGTTTGGCACTTTATTACTAGCCCCAGAGGTCCGCTTCTTCCTCGCTGGTTTATAGCCATGTTTGGGCTGATGAGCAGCCTCAAGGGGCCTCAGAGGGCCTGAAGGAAAGTGGTCAGGGGAAGAGAGTCAGGGGTCAATATCTGGTGATCGATGGTGCTTCAGCAGGGTTTAGAGGGCTGCTTTATTAGTGTCTCTCGTCTTTTCAAGGCTGTACCGCTTTTCACTGTTTGAAAATAAATCGCTAAGTAATTCTCTGGTGTCTCACGACAGTCAATCTGTAAGTTTTATTAAGTTTTAGTTTTCCTGTCCAACTGTTCTCACGTCCTGCCAGCATCAGAAGAGAACAGGCAAGCAGACGACTTCAAAAGTGCCCGGATGATGAGAATTCTGCACTGCACAGTGCTTGTATCTGGTGGAATTTCCTACATTATAGAAATGTTGCTATCCTCCTCTACTTCACTTGACTAGTATGAAGAATTGTTGAAGCACTGATGCTGACCGTGCATCTTTATCGGGAGATGCTCTAAATTCTGCATAAGATTACCAGTCAATGAGTAATGATTATTATTCGATTTTAATCCGATTACGTTAAATAAAGTCATTATAACAAAGCAAACGTCTCAACAGGCTAAAAATAAGTACAGTGTTACAACCAGTTAAAACCCCGATCTTCAAATCAACCCCAAACCTCGCAGAGTCTGTGCAAGGATTGGAAAGATTCTGTTTGATGTGGTCGCGAGGAGGTAAACACCTGCAGACCTGCAGCTGTCACAGACACTTCTGCCCTCAGCTGAATGAAACAACATGTCCGCCCAACACCTGCTTGTTAAAAAGAATACTAAGTGGGATGAAGAGCTGCTGCATTTATCGCTACAAGGTTACTGTTATTGATTTTGGACTATTTGAGTTTTACTGCCATGGAAAAGCCAGGACTGACCCCGGAGTTTGACTTTATCGATAACATGGTTAAGCTGAGAGAGAGTGAGCGCTAGCAGGCTGCTGGGGAAGCAAACTGTGGAGTCCGAGAAACAGGCGTTAACAAGAGCACAAGAAGTAAAATCAATGCAGGTACTCATGGAACAATTTGTGAATGATCCCAGCACAACTGTGGTGGTTTCATGTCTCAGTAACTCCAGAGTGACTCTCCTCATTAGCGCCGCAACGATTAATAGATCAATTAATTGATCTATTAAGTTGATGGAAAGTAAATGAGTCAACAATTATTTTGATAATCAGGTAATCATTTCAGTCCTGTTTTGAGGAAAAATGCCAGTTCCAGCATCTTAAGTGTCAATAATTGCTGCTTTTCTTTGTCACTTCTCACAGTGAATGAACAGTCTTTGGCTTTTTACCTCCTGGTTGGAGTAAAGACTAAATTTTTGAAGGCACCACTCCCGGCTCTGAAAGAATGTGATGAGCATTTTTCACAACTTTTTGACAGTGTGAAGAGTAAATAATTCATTGTGGACAAAAAACCTGGCAGATTGATGGATGAAAATTACAGTCAGTTGCAGCGCTCCTCCTCATCCAGTAAAACTGTCAGTTGACTGTGTGACCCTGGTGGCAGGAGTCACAGGAGTTCCTCATTAAACTTTCCTGTTCATTAAACCAATGATTTAAGACTTTTAAAAACGGTTTTAAACAACAACCTCCAGTGAGGTTTGGCAAATATTTCACTGTCGCTTGTGCTCTGAAGTTCTGGACTGCTGTTGATCACTGATCGACTCAGTGTGGACTTCCTGTTCATCAGGAACGATGATGAAGTTCTTCGTCCAATAACACTTGAGCTGTTGGCGATCGTAGCTGAGATAATTTATGTCTTACATTCGTATTCATGCAGTCATAGCAAAGTTTCTGTTAGTCATCCTTGCACTCCTTCTCTCATCACTGCCATCCTTCGTTTCCTCCATTACGTTGTTTTCTGAAGACACAGGGTGCAGTCGAGCCATTTTCACATTTTTTACATCTCCTGTCCTTGTTTTACTGCTCAGTCCTCCTTTTTCATTCTGTTGCTTTATCATTTACCCTCACTGGCTCTTTCCTTGTTTATTCCCTCTCTCCCTCCCTCCCTCTCCTAATTCAGCCTTACATCCTCTCTATTTAAGGAAGAAAAACAGTGTCTGCTGGGTGGGGAGATTTGGCTGAATGACACAGTGAGTCCCCAGATAACCCGCAGTTTCTCCTGCTGCAAAGGGCGAGAGGAAAATAAAGAGCGATGCACGCCGGGAGACAGACAGATATGGACATGGCAGTGTGAGGGGTGTGGAGGGGTAGAAGAAGGAGAAGATTGACAAGGAAAATAGGCGGAGGAGAAAAAGTGTGTTGAGTCGTGTCCTGCTGAGCCACTGAAACCCTGAGCGTCAGAGCTGCTGCTGGCCAGGAATCCTGCTCACACTTTGACATACACAAGATACCCGCTCCATCCACCAACTGCTCCACTCATAGTAACTACAGAAGAAGAAGACTCCGGAGATAAGTATATGTTAGTTATATGTTAATGAACTCTTAAGTGTACAAAACAGGAACTAAAATAAATCAGTACACACGGTCCCTGAAGTGTCGGAAACTCCTCATCTTTACTCCCGTGATTTTTGTGACATCACTACATCACACTTTACAGTTAGTCTGGCATGGCCTCAGGGGGAGCAGTAATTAAACACGCCCCCCAGAGAGGGGAAAAGTTTTTTCAGAAGAATGGCCATGTGTTTTTAACTCTAAAGGCAAACTGTACAAGCGGACACCACTGTTGCTGTAGCTACCGCTGTGTTTTTAGCTGCTCAAATTTAAACTGCTGATTAGAATCCACCTGCGATAGGAGGTGTTTCATTTCTGACGCAGACCAATCGGAGCAGAATACGCTGCTGCAGTGGACGATTAATGGGAACGATTACATAAAAATACAAACCTGCAAGAGACAAACAAAGCTGTGGAGATTTTGATGTCATATCTGAGTATTCAGCAGTTTGCCACAGCATTTAATTAATTGTTAATCTACGCAAATTTGTCTTTATATAAAGTTCAGAAAACAGTTCTCCTTTGGCAATGAGCTGGTCATGTCCGGGGTAGCAACAGGAAAGAGAAAGGAAGGAATAAAACAATTTGCACAAGCATTCCTGTTATACAGTATCTTCAGTTACTGAG
>KV751327.1:7368879-7393084 GCA_001698575.1 Mola mola | reverse complement strand
TGAGTGGTGAAAAAAAGTTGCATTGTTTAGCCTGTTCGAGGTAAACGGACATGGCGTCCAAATTCAGTACCGCAGTATTTTGAAAATAGATGTATTTTGTAAATATTCAGAGCCTAAAATAAAAAAAAAAAAAAAATATGAGAAATCTCCTTTAACAACCTGTCATGTGGTCAGATCACTCTGACTCTGTTGGGGAATTGTTACTCTTTTCTAGGAGCTGTCAGTTTAGTAACTGTGCCTTTATCAGAACCATGAGATGATGGAGCAGAAGACAAAGCAAACTCCAGTATCTTATGTACTATTATGCACATTGTTTTATAACAGGCCATATCTCCTAATGGTGTGTACGTTTGAGAGCAATGAGCAGCAACAGAGAGGTGAATCTACACCACATGACAGAGAGATTCAGTTACTGCAATCATTGATGGTCCAAACTCAGTCACAACAGCTCGAACCGTGTTAGTAAATATTTCCTGATGTGTGCACTTCTACAACAAACTCAAACATTAGGTTAAAGAGGAAGCTTCATTTTTATTCTCACATTCCAGTTTCTGACCTTCTGAAAAGGATCTCATCTCCTGTCTCCTCTGCTCTTTTTGTACTTGTTTGAATCTTGTTTCCAGGCAACCCCCTCGCTGCAATCAGCTCCTAAATCAGCTGATATATCCGTGTTTATGGTTCCAACAGGCCTGCTCTCCTCTCTGCTAGGAGACACATCCTTTCTCCCACTGTCCATGTATCAACCAATCTTCTCTCCTTTCCTCAAACATTCCTTTATTTAGAAATCTGGTCTACCTCGTGTTTTCTCTGAGCGGAGGAACTTTTCTAAATGTCACGGTGATAGATCTTCCGAGTCAAATCTTAACACCTCCACGGAGGCGAGCAGTACACTGCTGTGTTCTCGGAGAACGTCGTGTGCAATATGAGCTTCGTGCTTCAGCCTCTCTGCAGGAATCACTCAATATTACTGCATGGTGTCCGCCTGTCAAAGTCACTTCAATTCACTCTCACAGAAGCAAATGAGAATTAGAGGTAAAAGTCTGCCAAGCGTTGTGAATAGTATGAATGTTATACTCTTGAATTCAAATGAATATTTTCTCCTTGCTTGACACTGCAATGGTCTGTCGCATATATTCATTGTGAGAATAAAGTGTGCTGCTGCAGGTTAAAGACACTGTGCCCGACAAGCTGTGGGATTGTAAAAAAAAAAGATCAAACCTACCCAGTAGCCCACATGTTCCAATTAAACCGGTCAAGCGCTGGTATTATCTCCAGCCCAGTGTGTGCGTGTGAACTCTGACCTCAAGCCCGTTGCAGCTTAAAACTCGAGGCTGGCATTATAAACTAGACAGAGCGACTGTCAACATGACAGGCCGGTGTGTGAACGTGTCATTGGTCAGACTTTACCGTGAACACACAAACACACCGTTTTTAGTTATTTATTTATTGAATTAGGACAGCGCATATTAATCACTATATCAGCAGTAAGAATCAATGTAAATATGCTGGAATTAGCGCATCACTAAATTACATCCATAGTCCTAAGGCAGGCACCATAAAGATACTCAACATCACTTAAAACAAGCGATGACAAATAACACAACAGATATGGATGGACAAGTAGCAGACCGACTGATAGATAGGTCATGGATTTCTCATTAAAATGGAAAAAAAAATGCAAAAAATTGCAACTACAAAGGTTGGGAGCAGGCATCCGAGGAGAGTGAAGATTATATGTGGGGACATGACTGGTTTGTTTTCAACCAGTGTTTAGTATTTTTTGAATATTAGTACATTGTTACTTGTCACAGTTCCTAATGTGTGCCGGCAATGTGTTTCATGCATTTGTGCCTCTAACAAACATCACCATTTGACCAGTTTCCCCCCTTGTTTGTGCTCCAATATTTATTCTGTTATTCACTCTTCTTTTCTCTTTAAAATAACTTGATTGTGGTGGGTCAAGCCCATTCACAACCTTAAAAACAAAATGTCCAGAAAGGACCAAGCTCTTTCGTTATCAGTTAATTTAACTGGGGCTCAGAGTAATGATACATAACGCATGACCTGTGCTTCACATACTGTGTGTCAAAGAAGTATTTCGTTTTGATATTTTCTGCAGTTTACACAGCTTTTGTGCAATTGTGCTATATGTAGTGGTAATTTTCTGCTGAAAAAAATGCTGACCAAACCTAAAAATGGGTTTTCTTTAAGGACGCATGGATATGGAAATTCTGGGCCGATCAGTATCTTTGAAATAGCGATTTGGCTGATGATGATACTGATACCGTTTGTGTCAAGGAAATAAAGAAGTCATCTGTGCAAAATATAAAATTACACATAAATGACTGAGATATCTGATGGAGTCTGATGTCAGGTGTATTATAGTGGATATAGCTGGTGCACAACACAACAGATTATTATTATTGGTCGCTGGTATCATTGAATGCCAACTCATTTGCTTATGCAACAACATCAACTGATAATGTCAAGATCTGCCAGTATCATCAGTATTGAGCTAATACATCAGTGCATTGAAATTTTGTAAATGTTTTGATATTTACAAGAATTAAAATAATGGCACGTTAGATTTTTGTTTAGCTCTACCAATTCTTAGTTTCCTCTCACACTGAGACCCTTTCTTTCATTTTCAAAAGGATTCAATTCTCCTGACTAATATACCATTGAGCAGCACTGCTGGGATTGTCTGGGGTAGTATCAGGCCCACATTAGAACAGTTGGAAGCACAGTTGGTTCTCTGCAGACGGGGGGGCCTCTGGGTATTAATTAGAATGTGTGTCAGATCGTACTGTAGTGAGGAAAAGGTCATGTGGTTAGTGTGGGGTTTTCAGAGCTGATGGTGATCGATGACACCAGAGGTGTGCAGAAAGGAAAACAGATAGTTACTCAGATCGCATGAGCGGTTAAGAAGAGCAGAGTTAACTGCGGGTCAAGGGGTTAGGTAGGGAGGGCTGCGAATAACGAATGATGGTCATCTAGCTCAGAGAAACCTCATACAAATACCTCTGTTTTGGGGGGCAGTGGGAGCAATGGGTAGGTATACACACAAACACACACACAAATATATAAAAATGTGTTTTTAAACATTTTTTGCTTACAGGTTAGAGCGGTTAGTTATAGTTGTAATTTAGATTAATGAAGTCCTTGTGTAGTTAGTGCTCGTTTATTTATAAGAGGGGCGTTTCATGTCTCTGCAGTGGTTCCAGATGTGCTTGCAGCTGTTACCCATCACTTGTTACTAACCGTGAAAGCCGTTCAAAGAGGATTAGTGTTAAGATTAAACAAGCAGCAAAATACGAACAGTTGCGAATGTGCCCCTTGGGGTCACGACATCAGTGACGAACCGCGATGTCAGTGCGGCTGTCTCCGTGGAGACGGTGTAGTGGAGCGAGTGATTGGATGGTTGACCCCAGGGGTATCGGCATCAACAGGGCCCGATGCTGAAATGTGTGCTGTCATTCAATGTGCCTTGCAGACAGCACACCGGTATGATTAGCATTCTTCTTTGCTCTTAGGTTCCTAGCTGACTGAGACACCTTCTCAGCTGACTTTTCTTCATCGCCCCAGTGTTTGTATTCAGTCATCTTTCTTTATCATTTTTTTAATTGTTTGCTTACACGTAACTGCAGTAGTTAACATTTCTTCAGTCTTTGTTTCATAGCGCTCTCCTCTTTGACCATCGTCTCTGTGGTTCTATTTTGGTCATGAAACGACTGAGCTGGAGGTGCATGTGACTGCAGACTGTACTATCTTGCATTTGTATGCCTGTAGTGTGCATCTTATCTCAGTATACGTGTCCGTGTGTGTGTGTGTGTGTGTGTGTGTGTGTGTGTCTGTGTCTGTGTCTGTGTGTACAAAATGATTTTTTCACACTGGCTGCACTGATCTCTTGGAATTCTGAACTCTCAACTGTGTTTACAGTACACTGGCTCCAGTATTGAAACTATCTTTATGGAGAAAATTAAATTTGAATGTACAGTTCAGTAACTCGGAAGGTTCTGCAGCGACAGAGCGTATTGACCGAGGATTACTCACTGTTATTTTGTGAGGAGTTTAATATTGTTTTTGTAGATGGAAAGGTCTTGTAGTTACAAAGACAAAATCTCAACTTATTAATAATTAATGTTGTGACAAAAACAAGTTTTTCGCAGTTTTCACAATGTGCAGTCAGAAGCTATCACGTCTTCATCCATTTGTTGCCATCACTAGGTGGGTTCCCATAAACTTATTTCTATGCGCATTTTAGATTTGCACATAAAGACATGAATGGAAACACTTCCTGTCAAACCTGTAATATTGCATACGAGTATTTACACTTGAAAGAGGTGGAAAGGTTTGCATATCAATATGAAGTGTATGCGAATAAATGCAATGGAAACAGACCTCTACCTAAAAGATGAGGTAGAGGTCATGTGACCTAAACGTCACCCAGCTCACCTGTTTTCTACCTCTGATCATCCTATTTGTTCAGATTATTTCTTGCAGCATAAGAGGCCTGAGTGCTTTATTAGTTTGTGTAACTGATGCCAACTTATTAATGATGAAGCTCATCATTTAACACTTTGTTCACCAACACGTGTGTGTCAGCAGTGTTCCAGGCTGAACAGCACTGTGAATACAAACTCACAATATTTCACTTCAGCTGGAGCTCTGGCTCTGCACATGTGGCTGAGCATGAAAGAGCACATTTGTATGTAAAGCTGCCGAAAGCCACGGTCGCCAAGTCTGCTCATCATAAGTGGCTTTGGGCTTGTTTTTATTGTAAATATTGGTAGCTTCATGTTATGGTTTTATATTAGTTGTCCTGATCAGTCCACAATCCCTCCCTCCCATCCGCTCATTAAACAACTCAGTGCCTTTCGACACATTAACATGGGGGACATGAAAATCAAAGTGCTGTCTTTTGCTATTTACTTAAAACAAAGCTGTGGAAATAAGGGATAGAATCAAAGGGGAAAAAAACAAAGAGGGGGAAAGATTACTGCATTGAAGGACTGGATTCAATCTTAGATGGGGGAAAATTCACTGTGTAGCCACTGTTAGTGTGAAATACATCCTGCAGATTTTCTTCAGCATCCACTGGCCTTATACTTCCCACTCTCAGCAGCCACTGGTGGAAGTAGTATGTGGAGGACTTCTCACAATGTTTACTCCAAGTAATTGGTAATCATGTGGTACATTTCTTTGTTACTGTTTTTTTTATTACTGTCACCCCAACACAGTATTTTGTACTTCAAATAAAGTATAAATGCAGCTCAAACAGTATGAATATACTGTATAAACTGATCAAGTGGCCTCTCATGTTAGGTAAAGTCACTTGCTTTGGACATTTTTTGGAGCCTAGTTGCTTATTTTGGGCTTGTTTTCATAAACTTGGTTACTTGTTTCTTGAGATCTGGCAGCACTGGTGGTAGCTTTCTATTCAGCTGAGTTTACCTTTGATAAACTTACACTGTAATGAAGTAAGCAATTAAAATTTTGTTATTAGATGGAGATTAGATGGTCCCGTTGAAACAAGAGATTTTCTCACCAGTGCAATATCACATTTATTTTACCATTTAATGTAGGTTTTAAAGATTTAATGTTCTATAATTCAAATCTAAGTGTACTATGGGGACAGGGAATATACATTTACAGATATCACAAACACAATTGCTGCTTGTAAATTAAATGAAAGTTGCATATCCTTTATGAAATTTTAGCCATAATTAATGAATGTTGTCTTTGCAAAAACAAATTAGGAGACGAAAAGCTACGTCCCAGGACACTGATTATACAGTCATAAATCAACTCCGAGCAGCTGTTGGGACATGTATGACAGCTCTGGTTTGAATCATATTAACTTGTGTTTGTGGCCCTCAAACTTTTTGACATTAGTCAGCTGTTGTTAGGCAAAGTACAACGTTGACTACTAATAAGTAACTAGCTAAAATCCCTCATTATCGTTGTACTTCCTATGTCAGCTGTGGAAGGCATTTCATCAGGAGATGATGACTGAGTTACAAACCGAAGCACGTTTTGTTGGATACATATACATTTCATTTACACTGTGTAAATTTACTTTTTACATGAATGCAATATTTATTCCAGCATGCTTTGCACCTGCTCTGTTTAAAATTGAAACCTCGTGGAGCAAGATTGTTTCCCACAAACACTGCCTCATTTATTGATAACTTAATAAATTACGAACTCACTTACTTTTTCCACCCTTGAAACCAATGGCTGTGCTGTTCCAATGAGGCCGTAGTCGTCAGGCGCCAGTCTTAGTCCATACAGAAGCTTTCTGGCATTCTGTACATAATTGTAGAAATAATACTGAATTTGTTTTGTCCATTTTTCGGTCATCCGCCAGCCTTAGCTTTGATGCTGACAGCCATATTTGTTTACCATAGTGTTCTGAGAGAGGTACGATGTTTGCTGGAGGCCAGTGGGAGGCTGATCTAACTATCCAAAGAGGGTATCTCTAACAAATAATATGTAGATTTTGTCTTTGCACATTTGAATAGTGTTTTTATTTTTTTTATTTTTACTTTGTTCTTCCCAATATATGTGATAACAGCCTTAGGCTTTGTGTGTTTATTATTGCTATGTGTGTTATCTCTAGAGCTTTAGGATTCAAGTTGTTCTTTTATCTTTATGGTTCCATCACTTTCTGTACATTAAAGTGACATTACTGCAGCATAAATCTGCAGAAATGTGCAAAAATAAAATGAATAGCTTGACTGTGTATTACAGGGTTGATGGATTACAGTTTTTTTAGACAATAAATAGAGACAACCAAGAACCTTCAAATTCAAACAAACTTTTAATGACATTGTATTTGGTTGTTGAGTGTATTTGTTTATGTTTCATAAACATATATTTTCTCTTACTTGTACTCCATGTACATAGCTGTTAGTGTATGTGTGAGTGTCCCGTGAAGCTGATTGTGATTCTGAGAGAGCATTCCACTGAGAGAGTTTAATTCACATTGTTGCCTGCTCCGTTAGGAAGCAGCCTTCATGATGAAACAGGCGAGAGGAGACTGAAAGGCTTTCTTAGCATTTGTGGCGGCAGCTGCAGGGAGCGAGCACCTGCTATCGTTTCTCACAGCTCTTCACAGGTGTTGCACAGAGAGAGGCTATTTAGCTCCGAGTTGTGAAAAGTGAAACATAAACATATTCGAAACATATTCATTGTATCTGAAATACAATGACAATAAAGCTTTCTGTTTTATTCTGTTCCATTCTAAAACTGTTGTCTGAATTTTCACACATGGACATGGGGAGAAAGTAAGCTTTAATTATAACAATTCAGGGATATTTATATTACGGATGAATTAGACGACAGCGTCGCAGCTAATCGTCATACGGAGAGAGAGGCCTCTGTTCTCATGTCAATGTATGTTTGTCAGTTTGTTAGTTATGAAAACTCTGGGTGCAGCACCACCGATTCCTACCACAAAGTTGTCTGAGGCTGTTTGCGATGCTTGTGGACTGTCTTAGCTTTGTTGCAGTAATGATGTTACTGCACGGATGGAATCAGCCTCTGAACAGTCGGTGTGCAGCTGGTCTAGCGTACTGCAGCCTTCAGGCAGTTGCTTTCATGATATTTCCATCTCTGGTGATTCAAAAGAGCTTCCACATCTTACTTCTAGGCAGGTTTCTGTTGTGATTATTGTTGGAAAAGAGCTAAAATACACACGCAGAGGGGATTTGAACAGGGTATTGTACAAGCCCCCTGGTAATATTGCATGAATTGTTGGGCTTAGTCAATGTGAATTTCACATTCAAGCTGATAATTACAGATCAGCTTTTAAAGCCTTAAAAAACAAATTCTGTTTCATGAAATTACATATTTAGATATCTTGGGACTTATTCAGTGATTCCTAGTGATTACTGGTGAACACTTTTAATTGAGTCATCTAAACACTGATGAAACTTGACATTATGAATATTTTTACTCCATAAACACAGAGGTTTAAAGGTGCACGGAGCAGGTGACACTTTGAATGAGTGAGCCAGCCAACCGACACAAGGCCATACAAGCTTTGGGAAAACAGTGGATGTAACCCTGCGATCAATGGCTTGACCTTTATAAAGCAGTGCAGTCCAAATCACATTTAACCTCTTTAAGATCTTTGACAAAGGAGGTGCAAAGTAGGAGGAGCACCTGCCTCAAGAAGTGTTTCCCAGTTTTCTATTCCTATCTCAGATTTCACATGAAATGTTATCCCCAAGTGCTATTTCCCATTTCCGAAGAGACACAGCACCATCTGGAAAAAAGTCACATATTCACTTACCCCATGCGTTTGCATAGCCATGTGGAGGGTATTGTTCTCTCCCCTGCCCATCTCTGTGTGTGAACAAAATAACTCAAAAACTGGTGGGAGAATCATTATTAAATTTAACATGGTAATAATGTGGTCAAGATCTGAAGATGATTTGAATTTTAGGACCTTAAGTACCATAATTGAGAGTTTGACAGACGGAGACAAGCAATGCTGCTGGAGTGAAAGGTTGTAGCCCACTAGATTCCCCTACTTTTGTATAATGCATCTATGTGCTGGCCAAACATCACAACTGCAGCAAAAATGCAAAAAATTCTTGATAATCATTATATTGAACAGCATAGTGATGCACAGGATATTGTTTTTGTCCCCCAAAATAATAAAAAGTTAGGTAATAATAGTAGTCACTACTACAAAACTAACTACAAAAAAATGCTAATGGGTCATTACCAAATTGTCCACGGGGGATACTTTTGGAAACCTTTTGTGCAAAATTCATGGATGAATCATCAGTTTATAAACAGGTGATGAAGACTCATTGTGTTGTTGCTGCTGGTGAGGGTTGGGGGGATGCTGCAGGTGCACAGGGTTGAAGCCAATGGATGCCCCATTTACTGTAATTGTTATTCATCATCAATTTGAATTATTTCAGCATAATTTAAAAGAGTTTTTGAAGTTATTTTTGCGGCAGTACCACTGAAGCTCAGGCACTTTGACCACATAGAAGACACAAATATAACTGTTTTGTAAACAAGCCACTGCGTCATAGTTACAGTTTGTAACAAATATTGATTTAAAATTGAGCTGTTAGTAGCTTAGTTTAGAGTTTTACGCTTTGTGAAAGGATTTTTCCCCCCCTTTTTTTGCAAAAACACTACATGGGAGTCGAGTTGTAGTGTTGTAATTGTACCTCTGAATCAAATGTAGCAGATAGTTTGAATGGCAGTTGTTAATTATCACAGCCAATGAAGTTAAAATGGAAGAGTTTCCTGCAACAATGAATGAGACTTTAAGCTTATTGTGATGCTGTAAGATGATTTTTAGCTTGTCAGGTTGAAAAATAAAATCAGAGAACAGAGTTTAATCTCAATCCCAGAAACTTCAATGACAGTTTACGCTGTGGAGGCGCAGTGTAAGCAGATAGTGTATTTTCATTACACAGTTCTACGCTACAATGCTCTCATACCTTATCTCTCGAAGAAACAAAGACAGCTACTGTGAGGCTGCTTTATATTTCTTTTACAGACAAACCTTGTTTTGTTTTCATTTGTTGATTTCATCTGAAAAGTCACTGCCTCCTCACACTTTAAAAGTACGTAAAGAGATCAGAAATTCAGTAAAGGTGATCTGCAGGTACTTTCATTCAGTTCGAGCTCTGCTGCACGTTAAAATATTTTCCTGCATTCCCATTAGAAATAAAATTGAAAGGTAAAGTTTGAAAACACGAGCTGCATAAAGATCCCAATCAAACCACTTTACTTTAAGTTTTAAGTCATTTAAATCTCACCACCAGCACATTCTTTGTAATCTTCTTCTCTATGGTGGGTTGGCCATGTCTTCTCTCTGCACCGCTTTGTATGAAGACTGACTGCAGCAAATTTGCACGTTTTGATGCCACCATTGGTGATAATCAGGCTCTAATCTGTGACTAGCCTGTCCCTTGTCAATTCACTGTATAAAGAATGTGTAAAAGATTTCCTGAGAACTTTTTTTAACTTGTCCTCTTTTTTGCATGGCTCATGAATTTGAATGTTTGAAGAGTACAGCTCTTTATTACTGCTAGTGTCATCCCAGTGTGGTTGCGCCTATTGGTGTATAGATTAGTTGTGTTTTAATTCATTATCTGACTTTTCATAACGCAAATTTTGCTTTAGGCTAGTCTCTAAACAACATCCCTGAACGAAGCAAGCTGAATGATGCTCCTTATGTGCTGAATTTTGCATGTTTTTGTCAGTCGTTGAGCCTATCTTGTTATTTGACAATATTAGGAGTATGGCAGCCAAGTAATGTGCAACTATACTAAATAAATCACAATAAGAATATGTTAAGACTACTTTACATGAGACATGTCAGCTAGCTACTGTGGATCTGGTACATAATGGAGTTGGTTTGCTCTGCTGAAAGCCGAAGTGGCATGAGGTACATTCCTAAATTAGTTCTCAGTAATGGAGAGAATTTATGAGATCCCTTCATAATTCAAGACTCCGAATGGATTTCAGATACTTACAAGCAACAACATTCACATTGCCTGATAAAATTCACCTGTCTCATGGAGAAGAACGGTGTTTCTACAAAGAAGAGTCTGCATGCATACAAATCCTTACAACATGAAATACAAGTTTAATAACACGGGATTGGAGTTTTGCATTTTGATTGCAGGTGTTTTATCCAGCCGAAGTTATACAGCCTTTGTAAGCTGGCCCAAAACTGTTTCCATGATTCTCTGATGGAAAAACAGAAATCCATCTGAAGCTTTCAGATTTCAGATTTTTTGCATGACACATACTCTATTAATAATTGGATCTTCAAACACATAAAATGATTATGCATTTTAATCATTATGACAATTGCAAATATTTAATTTCACCAACATTTTGCCGAGGTGGAAGATGGTTACGGTCAGAGTCATGAGAAACAATGGATCAAACGTGCATAAATCCTGTACATTATCCTATATGTCGTGACAAACTGCTGTGACAGATACTACGTTAAAGGCTGTGGTTTAAAGTTAAGTTACTGCGGACATCAACAGAGGCAGGTTTGGAGGCATGAGCGTGAGGAATGAGCGTGAGGCTTAGAGCAGGAAATTTCATCAATTATTCAAATCTTTCCACACAGAGGAGTCACACTGAGCTTCTGTGTGCTGGGATCCACACAGGGTACAGTTTATACATAACCTCTATTTCAGATAACTTTCCCCTGCAGCACATCACCTGGTTGGTGCTCTCAGCTTTTTATCTGTAAACCTTTTTCTGAAAGATTGATTAGGACACTTTATAGCACACACGCCGCCACTGTAATTAACCTTTCATCACTGGCAGGAGACAGAGATGCAATCAGATGTATTGATTCAATGGTTCCAGCTCTGTTGTTCTGTAACCATCTGCTCCACATGTCAACCCAGGTTCCTGTGATTATTGTCTCACTTGTAAACACTTTTAAGCCTTATTAGGTACCAAATGATGTTTATGTCCAGCAGCAATTTCATACACTACATGGAGATAATTATAGCTGTGCTCAAATATTCGTAGTGACTGTGGTACATAAATGGAGGATTCTGTGTCACCTCAACGCTTCATAGATACAGTAAGCCAACGACCAGAACTTTTGTAGGCAAGTATACTAAGAGTATCCTCAGGAGTGTTTTAGCAGTATTTCGCAGATGTTCCTGTTGTCACAGCCAAGGATTATAGTTCCTGTCACAGGACAATCTTCCATCACAGTTTCTGCTCTACATTATTGGAACCAAGTCCCAGGATAACAGCAAGAGTCCTTCTCAGTTCCATGCTAGGATTCCCTAGTGTAGAATAAAAGTATGTTATTGAGTTTTGACTGAGTCACTTTCTCGTCATCAGTGACTACATTATTACACTGACACTGATGTCCTGGTAAACAAACTCAGCTAAATCCCTGTGTAATTACCCTTTTTAACTGCTAACTTTATCAGCACTTTAGCATTGTCAAGTGTAAGTCTGTTGTATGTGTTGTTTCTACTGCACTGTGTAGATATCTCTGGAAAACTGCAGGGTCAGAACTTTTTCATTGTTATGACACAGGGGACTTCTGCTTAGACGCTAATCCAGTCTTGAATAAATCCATAATGAATAATCCAAAGATAAATATCTTCAATTTTGTGCAGCTTTCCATCGTTCATGTACATCACTGAGTGTATTCCAGAGCTGCCCAAAGTTGGGTCATGCATATGATTCAAGTTAGCTCATGAGGTGCCAGTGAAAAAAACACTCATTTAAAAAAATATATGAAGCTTATCTGCTGCTGCTGGGTTTTTTTTGTTTGTTTTTTTTTTTAGAGGGTAAAAATGTCCTTTAACTTAGTTGGGTTCTTAATCATCCTCTACTATATTTTTGCAGAAGCATAGCTTCATAGTGAGCACAGTTTTTGCAGGAAGTCAGGTAATTAAAGAAAAAACAGGGTCCCTGGCACCATTTTTCACAGAGACATTTAAATAAATGTGGTTTCTTTCCGACCCCATTTTGCGTGTTTCATGTACACATAAATATATTATAATGTATTCTATCATATCTCTGCTTTCATTTGATCCATATCAGCAACGTGAAACACAAACTAGACAAAATTTTATAGTAAGGCTTGACAGACATTGACAGAACTTAACTACATGATTCTGTTTTTACACTGCAGAGACACATGCCATGCTGTAAACCACAATTTTTTCACTAAAAATGTATTAAAATGGCTTGCATAAATAACATTTAGTTTCATGGAATTACAGTATGTTAGTACGTATAGAGTGCAGCATGATCAGGGACTCATAGACACCATCCGATGAAATGGTTTTAACCTTGTTAAGATGTTCGTTTTGTGCTTCTTAAATACTGTGACACTCATCACATCAAATGAGCGGTCAGTGTCATTGCTGAGGATTTCTGCTTCTCCACTAAACAAATTCTGATGCCCAAACCAAACCTGACGTCAAGCAGGGAATGGGTCTTAATGTTGTAAAAAGGAAACTTTCAAGGGAATCCGTGTCAGGTTCAAACATGTATGGCTGAATTTCTTCAATGTTAAAACTTATCCATGTGCAGCCTATAGTAGACTAGTTTAAAAGTAGGAAACTGACAGAGCAGGTAAGCTCCGACTCGCTCCAGCTGCAGGCGAGGGGGAGAGCGAAACTTAACATTTATTTATTAATTCATCCCCTACAACCTAGATGAGGCAACAGTGTAAAATGACATTCTAATCCCTAAAATGAGGTTGAAAGGGTTTTATTCAATGGCTGGAGTACAATTTAACAATACAGTTGTTTTTTTTGTTGTTGCTTTTGTCCTGTAGCACACCGTTACATTTCAGTTTTTTCCTTCCCAAAGGAAAAACAATCCCTGCTGCAGAAGCTTAATCTTGTAACTTTAATCTTCTCTAGCTTTAAATCAATGTTCTTATATGTTCTGATCAGTTGTGCGTGCAGAAAGCAAAACACTGTTGCAGGGCACTAAATCAGGGATAGAAGAAGTGACTGTTGTTGTGTTGTTACAAATGCCCCAAGTGGGTACATCTATACCTCCTACCACAGACCATTATTGTATTCTCATGTTAGCCAGCTGCATCTGCTTCCACTAAGAGGTTGATTTTCAGCAGTAAGCTGTCATGTAGTTATTGGCTCATTTTGCTGTCCATGCTCTAACAGCTGATAAGCAGAGAAGATAATGATCTCTGGCAGCTGAGCATTGCCAGAACGGCGTGTTCTGTTTGGATTACTGACATTATGTAATGAAAAGGCTCCATCATATTCTTAAATGAAGTTGTAGGTTAAACACGGGCAAATTATGAATTCATAAAGTCAGCCTTGGAATCATCTATTTTTAGCATCATCAAGCAGGGAATTAAGGAGGAGGGATAGAATGAGACCGATATTAATATATAACTACTTACATACATTTGCATTATTTCAAATTTTTTTATGTTTGCTAAGCCCACTAGAGTCTCTGGAAGTTACAGACATCCACAGGAAGGATGGACCTGTTTCTTCTTCTGCGAGTATTCGGTTGCAGCATGAATGATAAACCATGCTTCTGATGTTAAATTTAGCAGCAAGACTTTACTCGCACGTATCATTAAACGTCTTCCATCTTCTGGGAGCATTTTTGTGGCTGAATTTTACATCGTAACAAAACAGCATGCCTTCGTCTTTCCGTTCCAAACCACCCATCACTGATAAATAAGAGAAGAAGTAAGTTGAACGGAAACCGGGCTTTCTTTGTGAGAGCTGCCTCGACTAAGCACAAAGTCCCAGGTAGAGATTTTAACTAACAGGTTGGCGGCACAGTGGTGCAGTGGTTAGCGCTGTCGCGTCACAGCAAGAAGGTCCTGGGTTCGATTCTGGGTCAGGACGTTTCTGTGTGGAGTTAGCATGTTCTCCCTGTGCCTGCGTGGGTTCTCTCTGGGTGCTCCGGCTTCCTCCCACAGTCCAAAAACATGCAAAACTGGGGGTTAGTAGGTTAATTGGTCACTCTAAATTGCCCGTAGGTGTGAATGTGAGTGTGGATGGTTGTTTGTCTCTATATGTCAGCCCTGCGATGAACTGGCGACTCGTCCAGGGTGTCCCTCGCCTTCGCCCCAAGATGCTGAGATAGGCTCCAGCCCCCCCCCCGCGACCCCTAACAGGATAAGCGGTAGAAGATGGATGGATGGATGGATGGATCAATGTGGTTATCAAATTGCTAACCCAGACTCTGTGAACATTCCCATAAATAGGGATCTATTGTGCTTTGACATTTGACAGAAAAGAACCTATCATATGCCACCTTCTTTATTCTAGATAAACAGGCTGTTATAATGGAGAACTATGAAGAATATAAAGTAGGACCATTTAAGATGACTAATGAAAATCTTGATCAACTAAAATCATAAAAAAAATGATTTAAGTTGAGTTGGCGGGTTAATTGGTTGGGGGGGGGGATCTGAAGGCTCTCTGTCATTTTGACAGATTACAATCTCCCACAGAATTGGTAAATTTATACTCCTGAATGTGTCGCAGCCACGAAGGGTTTCAGAGGGGGAGCAGTCGTGCGTCACGCTCCTGCAGTAGCGGTGGCCGTTAATGCCAAGCTTAGACTACATTCAGCAATTAGTTCACGTGACTTGTTTGTTGTCTTGTGAACAACAAATATCCTTTCCATTCAGAATCTATATCTCACAGATGAATATTGTCAGGAATAGATTTAGCACCGCTGATGGCTGATGATATTAATTTGAAATTCCTTGAGATCAGTTTATGTGTTCAGTGTCAGTTACCAAAGGGATCTAAACAGGGGAAAGGAGAAACATCTTCATGACACTCTGACTTTGGACTTGACAAATCTCAGCAAGCCATTAGTCTTGTTTGGTAGTACACCCGTCAGGTATTTTTTTATGTAGCCATTGAGATGCTGCGCACAGTAACAATCACTGAGGACAGTAACTGCTGTAGCTCCTTGAGATTAAGGATGAATCAAAGGAGCAGGATGAATTTTCTCTCATGTCTGTACACTAATGTGCAGGTTGAACCACAGACTTGAGCAAACTTTGCACACAGACGTTGGTCATCAAGAAATAGTTCATCACTCGTTGATTTTAAATTTAAGTCCTGTATGACTTAAATCCAACATGTAGTGTGCTGCTGTGTGTTTTTGACATTGGGCAAGAGGAAGGAGCTGGCCAGCTGTTTCTATACCTTCCTTATTCATTCATTATCTGTTCATTCAGTACTCACAATAGACTTCACATTAGTTTCACAGATGTAATAATTGATTTATTGAGTGAAAACATATTGCATCGCTGCCTTTTAACAATTTACAAGCTGGTGCTTCAGGGTCATTGCTAGTGTTGTCATTACATGAACACCACATTATAATGAATAGATAAAATTCCTGCATCAAACCTTTTATCTGGATCCAAATTTATTGGGATCTTCCTTGGATCATCCCCATCTTATGTTGAAAGACATCCAGGCTAACAGAAAGATAAACGAATGCACTGATGTGAAAGAATAACATCTTTGGCAGCGGCCATAATGGCATGGTAATGTCTTAACAATGTGACTATAAGAAGTATCAGTGAAAGAAAAGGCTATGATACTCAGGGAGTTTCCTCAAATATCTCATGAACACACGTGCACACATACACAGACACGATTAAGACATGCACTTCAACCTGAATACAAAGTGTTATGTTGCGATCTGACAGGCTATTTGTTATTTTTCTGTGAGCTCACTCAGCCTCAATGAATCCATGTGGGGAAATTACAGATGCAATGCAAGATTAAATGAGCTCATTTAAAGCTTTATTAATTTAATTTTTAATTGTAATATATTTCAAATTCCCAATTATAGCAAAAAAACTCTGTTAGTCAGCAAACAGGTCTACTTCACTTTATACTGCAGTTTACAGAAAGTGTGAAAAAGCCTGTCAGCCTGTAACCTTGTCTTTTAATAGACTTGAATCTGTCCCAGCTCCAAAAATGAATGTACCAAACGGAAGATGGAGCAGCTCTGTTCACTGAATTCCAACAGGGAACCTTCACCTTCAAGTCAGTGCCTGAAAAATGAGCTCCTGATCCTATGCTATGATAATGTCTTTCTTTTAAACTCTGATGTCAGTATAAAATTAATGAATCTGGTGTCATACGTGGTTTATCTGAGGTGCTGAAAAAGAATCAGTGCTTGGCACAAATGATGCATTTGATGAGATGTTTGATTAGACGTAGCAAAGCTGCTCTGCTGAATTGGCAATTAAAGTATATGGATTATGGCACAATGCAGCTAAAGCTTTGTCAGACCTTGGCAACTTTTTAAGTAATTTGATTTATCAATGTAGCTTTCATCACACATCCTTAAAGACCACCGCTGATGAAAATCTGATTAAAACCTGATTAAAACCTTGTTAACATGTCCATAAGGTGTTTTTTATGTACAACGCAAGACATTTTGCACACTTGTTCTGCAATCCACATTGGTGGATTACAGAACATTTGTTTCAAAAAACAAATTCCAATAGGCTGGATCTTCTATGCTGATAACGTATGGAAGCAATCCTGATGACTTGCAGGAGGTGGGGCTTAAACAAAATTACACTATTTACACAAAAACACTATTGTGCGAGTAGCTCTTCCTCTTCTTCCTGGGAATCCGTGTCATGTCATGTATTCCTGAATTACTGCAATGCTAGAACTTGCAGCAATGCTAGAACTGTGCAGCATATAGTAGACTAGTTAAGTCTAAAGATGACAGAGCTGATAACAGAGCATTGGCTGCAGGCAAGCAGCACATTCATAGAGCCCCACAACCCCAATGAGGAAACTGCTAACACCCACATGAATGCAAGGAGCAGAGATTTACCATTAGAATAAGGCCTTGTGATATTTAGAGTGGTTTTAATGTTGTGGCCAATGTGTCTGATAAGCATATAAACCAAATATTTATTTTTTTGGTGCTTAAAGGTTGTCTTTCTAGTTAACTCGTAAAGCAATACCTCGTCTAATACTGTCTTGTCTTTTCCTCCAGGTTGCGCTCTGCTGAGAGACCCTCATCCCCTCCCAAGGAAGCCACAAAGCACCGAGTTCAGACGGCCGCAGGATCTACACTTCTCGTTTAATTAAGGGGCAAAATCTTTGTTAAAATGCAAGGATAGCATGATGATAGCAGTCACTGCCATCCCGGAGAGTTTTCATCTGTAGACTTTGGTTCATTTATAAAAGGATTTTTCAGTTGTACGCTCTGTCACCAGGGTGCAAATAGGACTGCAGCACAGCAGCTGAGGGAGGCTGGTAGTCCTCACTAATTGCATTTTGTTTGAAGGTATAAAATCCTCCACCGTGCAGGTTTTCTCTTGGATTATCAAGGCACTAGTGAAGGGCACCGTTCCTCACCTCGCTCTTCCCTGGTCTTTGATGCAGAGCCATTTTTCTCTTTTTCAGTTCCTCCACTCTTGACTTAGAGGTATTCCTGGAATTAACTATTCAGCCCTCGGACACCTGTTTCTTTCTTTTTTTTTTTCTTTCAGAGGAATAAACTCAAGCCAAAACTTCGACTAAACACAGGTCCTGGCAGGATGCAGTGAAAGAGCTAGCAGTGCTGGGGATTGAAGGGTAGATGGCTGCTGGAAAACAACAACAGCCAGATGAATAAAACATTTGAATAGAGAGGGAGTTGTGACATCTGGCTGTGGAGTGAGTCAGACTCTCTCCTCGTTCCCTCTCCCTTTCTTTTCACTCTCCTCTGTTTGGCTTTCCCTCGGTGGGTTCAGGTGCTCACTCACTCAGACAGAAACAAGCTTGTGCCTCCACTTGTTTCTTCAGTTTTCTTCCCCCTTTGCCCACCACCCACGTCCCCCCTGGTGTGGAGTGTGATGGTGGAACCCCTCCTCTTGGTCTTGGAGACATGCCTGTGCAGGAGATGGCGGTGAGTCCTGTCAAGTCCCTATACTGGGAGAAGTTCCCCCCCATGTCGCAGCGCCGTGTCTATTGCACCCCCGTCTATCATGAAGGCCTGCTGTATGTTCTGGGGGGCTGCAGTGAGACCGGCATGCCCCTGGACAGTGTCGAGGTCCTGGATGTTGAGACCCAGACTTGGAGTCAACTGCCGCCGCTGCCCTCGGCACGGGCGGGGGCCTCGGCCGTGGCGCTAGGGGGTCAGGTGGTGGTTCTGGGGGGAATGAATCAACAGCAGACCCCGCTGGCCTCGGTGGAGATGTACCACCCGGATGAGGGCAAATGGGAAACCAAGGCCAGCCTGAGTCAGCCGTCCATGGGAGTCACCGCTCTGGAGAAAGGTAAGGAAGTGAACATGAGACTGCCGCAGTGCTCTGCTAAAACTGTGTAGGAACACATGAACTCATAAAAACTCAAACAAACACTCATGAACACATCAAGACTAGCATTATGTAAAGATTGTTGAATCAGAAATGACTGCGGGAGTCTATTTTCAGGTCTGATATTTCAGATTGATGTCGGTGAATGAGTGAGACATGCACACAGGTTCGCCTGATTTGAGATCAGCTTCATGTTACAAGCACATGCAGCTATTTTAGAAAGTTGGACAGTCCAGCACGCCTTTCCATCCATGATTTCAACCTCTTGTTTCCTTCTCTTGTGATTTCAGAACAGTTATCCCTCCACGTTGCTTGTTGCTAGTTATGTGTGTTTGATGTACCACAGCAAAAGTGTTAATGAAAGTGAGATTCTACATTTCAAGAGGCTCTCGTTTCTTTAAGTCCATTCACTGCTTTCAGGATTTGCAGGGTCCTGGCCTGCGACCTACCTACTGCCAGAACCCCAGTGATTCATGCCCAGTCTTTACTAACTAACAATTCAATTCATCTGATAATTATTCTAACAATTAATTCCTTAGTCTATAGAATGTTAAAATTTATGAAAGAGTGCTCATCCACAACTCTCTCAAAACCTAAAGTTATGTTTTCAAACTGCTTCAAAAGTCTAAAACCCAAAGAATCTTCTTTTTATTGAGAAAACACGCAAATTTTTTCATACAAGAAGCTTCTTATATGAAATGATTATTATTATATCTAATGGTCTTTATATCAACTAATAGACTAATAAACTAATATTGGCAGTGCCCCTTCCTGACTAAACCAAATGTGTCCAAAACGGTGGACACATTTTGCTAGCATCCAACATATGTCTATCAAGCTTTGGATTTCTCCATGATGCACAGCAGAGCACGTGGAGCTGCAAGTGTACTATGATCTAATGAACCAGTGAAATAAAGTTGTCCACGTCAGATTCAGATGACCTGATTTTCCTGATCACATGGTTTTTGAGCTGAAACTAAACCAAAGTAACGTGGATGCTGTGCGCCAGGGACAAGTTGGGTACAAGATCAAGTAAGAGGCTAATGGAAAGGTTTAGCATGTCAGCAGGGGGCCCGTCAAAACGTCAGTATGTGGTGAGCTGGGCCGAGAACAGGTTGCCAAATAGAACAAAAAAACTTAAAACTGATCATGTGTATCTTTAAATAACATCATCTATTGCTTTGTTGCTGAAAAGCTGCAGCGTCTCTTGAGTGTCCACTTGTGGGACCTGAGTAGTCATAAAGTCATGAAGCCGGTGCTTCACTTAGTCTTGTTCACTACGTTGCAGTGAGGTGGTTTAAAAACGCTGTTGATGTAAATGTTCGATAGATTGTATGTGGGCATTTGTGTGTGTGCATGAGCTTAGAGAAATATCTGTGTCTATGCGCTGTAGCAGAACATCAGACATGCTTGTTGGGAAGAGCTGGTCGTCACGCAGTCTACCTCCTCTGAATAAACATGCCAGAACTGGACTGAATGTTCATCCTCCAGCGTGTGCAGCCTGTCTGAGGTTATGTATGTTGGCACGGAGAAACAGAGGGAGAGAGAAGAGTGGGAGGGAGGAATCAAGCGGCTGAACTGATCACGGCCCATTTAAGAGGCAAAGAAATAACGCACATCTGAAGCCAGCAAGCCCAGAATAATATTAAACACTGAGAGAAAACTGAGGGGCAGGGATTGTGTTTACATCTGAGGCTACGTGCTACCTTTGAAGCTACAGACGCAGAAAAGAGGGAGAAATCTGCATACCTGGGCAGTGTTTCATACGCACTAAAATAAGACAAATGTGTTTGTGTTGCATTTTTCAGGCAAAAGTCACAAAGAATGAAATGAACAGGTATGTCTTTAGCTGTTTCTCAAAAGGGCATGATGTACAGGCAAAGCATTCCACAGGTGTTTCATACGGCCTTAAAAGCTCACCTCGAAAACGGGTCTGTGGCACAGACAATAAATTGCTTGCAAAGCAAACTGGTAGGTTTAAAACGTTATAAACTTAGATCATTCCAGTGTTTATGGCACGTTTTCTGTGGTGGGCACCAGGTTTTACCTTGTATTTATGACTTCTAGTCAGATTTCAGTCAAGCCATGAAAATTTGTAAAACTGATCAACATCCAATGGTAACTCAACAATTAACAGGCATGACACATTATTGGCATACTGGCAAGGACGTGTGCAATGAACAGTGACTCAGTGAAAACACTGATTCAAATGAAATCATTAAAAAAAAAAGGTTATATTTATAGGTGTCAAGAAATCACCCTTGGTCAAATCAAAGCTAGTCTCAGTTCATCTCACATGGGTCGGTGTCGGTTTGGTGGCTGCAGTTAGACCTAAAACTTTAATAGTCTGAAATTGTCAGTACTGAAGTACTTAAAAATATATTTATTTACTGTAATTTGAACCACAATAAAAAACAAAAAAAAAAAAATAGCAACACCTCTGTAAAATTAATGTTAAGTGAAAACAGGCAAAAAACAAAACTCAGGTCTTTGTAGTCACACTAGAGAACAGTGTCTGTTGTGAACATGCAGTCTGAGGTGCGCTGTAATGAGCGCTGAGATGCTTTCAGTGCAGCAGCAGATTTCGGCAGTAAAGCCCTGCAGTCAAAACACTTCCCTTAGTAGATTCTGTCACACTCATTAGAAAAAAAACTGTAACACTAACAGCTCAAATGTGCTTGTTTTCATGTTCGGTGAGTGCTCGCAGAAGAGTACACCCAAGTGTGTTTCCTCTCGGCAGTGAACAGGAAAGTATAATTAAAATATGCATCAGCCAGCCCCCTCGTGTCGTTCCCCTGCAGTTCTCTTTGCCGCTCGTCTTGGATGGAAGACGACATTTGTTGCAGTTCATAAAAAGCAAATCAGAACCTCGTAATTTAGTTTCTGAACATCTAAAGGTAAGAAAGGCCAAGAGGTGGGGAAGAAAGATGAATGATTTGATCTTCATAGCTTATTGGTGACACGTTTGTCTGGTCTGTGTGGCTTGGTGCTGCTTCTTCTCTCGATTCATTGGTGGATTGTAAACCATCTTAAGGCCATGTTTACCTGTTTCTGCTTTTTTATATCCTGTTAATTGAACCAATGTAATATACTGTCATATTATTTTTTTTTTTCATCTTTCATACCTTATTTAAATGGACGCACCCTTGGATGAATTTCCATTACTTTGACCACATTTCAAGATCAGACAATTCTTTTGATGCTTTCTACTCCAAAACCAATCGACGCTGCCCTAGAGGGAATCAAAGAGCAACTTGGATGAACAATAGAAAGAAATTGACCAGTATGGATGAAGCAGTTACTCAGAAGCTTACAGCAGATCAAACAAAATGGGACACAGTGGTCAACAAGGCTCTACTGACTTGGCGCTATTAGATACACACATTCACGGTCCCCAGAGGATGAACTGTCATCACTTTTAACATCCTTTATCATTTCATTTAAGGTTTTTTGACATTGTTTATGACCTTCAAATTACTGACTTCTCATTCAGGGTCAGCTCTACTTTGTGCTCGCTGATGATGCAAGCAAGCACAATGTCTATACAGTGTCTGGGCTCCCCTTAAAACTTTAGTTCATTGAACTTGAAAAGACAAGTTCAGTTAGCTTTAAATCATCAATGAGCTGGCATTTCATATCATTTCACCATCTCATCTAGTCATATAGTCTCATTATGGTTAGCACCCCCTTGTGGTCATTAAGTTACATAAAGGCAGTCATACCAGCCTCCACGTTTGTAGCTGCATGACTGAATGAGCAGTTCAGCAACTTCTCTTGGCGGAGTTTTGAGGATATGTGCTTGTAAGTATTTAGATAACAGTATAACCCCCTTTTGACATGTTTTGTAATAATTTTATATGTTTGGAAGAGCTACTATCTGGCTTTTTTTATGTTAGGTTAGGCTGTATAGTTAGCAGTGCTCGGGCTGCTTAGTTGGCCAAATGCTTAGATTCACTTTGTATTTAATCAAAACTACCTATCTGGAAATTGTATTTCATTGTTTTGGACAGCTGTTAATTTGCCAACTATAGTCAATGTGTATTTGGAATGAAGAAAATGAAGAAAAAAATGATTGGATCTGTAGTTCCTGTTCAAGCCCACCTACTAACAGAATGGATATGGACACAAATTTCGAGATGAACAATCTTACTGATCCTGTTTGCGTTGAGATTTTGCTGGTCTTTGGCATGTTCATCATTGTTGGATTGAAAGACGGGAAGTCAGATTTACATGGCATGTGCGTTAGAGCACTGACCTAGCAGAACGCCCACACCGCATAGTGCGTCCCCACAGAGTGGGATTTATGCTACTCTAGCTCATATACATTTACTTGTAACACACAGGATAACCACATTTGTACTGAATCCCACCTGAAGCATCTTTTTTACTCTATTAGCAGAACACCAGTTGTGTTTACAGATTTTGTAGAAACAGGATCAGATTTTATGGAGAAAATATTTTGTGGTCTTCCCTCTGATGTCTTCCAGCTGCCCTGCCTGAAGTTTCCTGCGGAACAGATGGCTTTACTGCTGTTTTGATTAGCCATGCAGGTAATGTTAGCAGCCCTTTAACTCTAACTATTGTAGACCCTGTTATGGCACGGTCCTTTGTAAAACAACGGTGTGTGGTGGGACGCTGTGTTCAGACCCATCATCCCTCCGTGTTTACTGGGAGTTTCATGAGCAAAACACAAACACCCTCTATTATCTGCTGTGTAGTTGGAAAAGGTGCAGTCACATACATTTGTGCATTAAATGACTCTGCAGACGTGGCGAGTATTTATTGGTCTGCTGTGATGAAGATGTGGAAAATTAATTTTCACCCCTTTTCATCACGTTGCTATGATGCACACTAAAGTTCCAGACTAAAACGCAAATAGTTTTCTGTCTCCCTCCGTTGGAGCACAGCTCAAATGCTGTGCAGTCACTGCGTTTGAAAAAGAGATGCAAGGTTTAAAAATGATCATGGAAACGGTGACACATCTCCAGCCTGCTTTCTGTGGTTCCCTCTTCCCTGTTGGTTCTCGACCCGAAAATGAACTTCATATTGTATATAAATATTTTTATGTGGAAATGTCAGTGGTCATGTGTTTCAGTGCACAATTGGTTAAAAATACGTACACTATACTTTCATGTGTGTGTCTTCCAGATTGTGATCTGTTGATTGACATGTTTGTTCTCTTCTCCTCTCCTCCTCTGATGTCAGAGGTGACCGATTAAGCGAGCATTGCTGTTGCCTAACAACAAGTGTGTGAGTGTTTGTTTTGATCAGACGAACGAGCAGATTTGTTGTAAATGTCTGTGTGTGTGTTTGCAGGCGTTACTACATATATTCTCTTTCATCATGAATCCTGAATGTAGCTGTAAATGACAGATG
>KV751327.1:7346639-7368869 GCA_001698575.1 Mola mola | reverse complement strand
CCAGCTAAGAGAAAACACATAATTTTTCCTTTAGCTGAGCTCAGACTTCATTATCATTGTGTATCATTAATGCAGTCGACCACTGTTCCATTAGAATAACATTTACTGGAGACTTTTTTAATTGCTGCTGTAGCATGACTCAAAAATGTCAAACTCAGTCACTGATGAGTCTAATTTAATTTTTCCTCGCTCTGTGATTAATGAACACTGTCACAGTCAGTCTGACACCTGGCTGATAGTTAAGCCACCTGCTCCTGAAAGATATAAGGGATGAAGATAAAGGCTGCAGAGTAAAAGAAAAAAGTTAGGGCCAGTAGCAAACAAAATCCCACAAAAAGAGAGAGAAAAAGCTTCAGGGCAGCTTTTCAACCCGCTGCACGGGTGTTGCCTGTGATTCCTGAAATCTGAAAAAATATGCATGTTTCTGCATTTTCTGATCTTCAGAGCCTCTTTGAACTTCTTCGCTCGCTTTACTTGGACAACCTGTGATGACCTGGTTTCGGGACTCCTGGAGCTTCACAATGCATTATGCAGGAGTCCTTTTCCTCCTGCTACAAGCAGGCTGCTGTAACGCTCACTGGGGTGATAATATGCCGAGCTTTGGGTCAGTTTGGCCAAATTAAGTTGGGTAACTGTTATAGTAAACTGCAAAATCACATCAGGTGTAGTTGTAGTCATTAAAATAACAGAACTGTGAGGTGGAGGAGGAAAGATGAGTGGAGTTTCTTCACTGATGCAAATCCATGTCTGCGTGTTGACGAAGTAAGGAAGTGCTGGGAGACACAGAACAATTCCTCAGCAGTTTCTTTATCAGCACTTTGTGTGAATCCAACAGTTGTTCTTGTAAGGGAACTTCAGGGAACTGATGTACAAGTCTTCAACAGTCTTCCGTGAGTGTGTTTACATGGCCTTGAGCAACCTATTTTTGTGTTTGTGCATGTAAACCTTTATCCTAATTTTGACAAATTGGATTACTGTGGCATGTATACGCCTTTCCCTGGGTTCTGACTACTTGACAGACGAGGGCCCAGGCGCATCATACATCAGCAAAACAAACATGGCGGGCACAACAAGAGCATCTTACTTTTGGAGCGACGAAGAAAAGCAGCTTACATTTGGGAATGAAAAAATTAAATGTAATTGAAAATTTAGTTGTGAGAAAGCATCAAAATGCTGATCTTGGGGGAAACTGGGAAACTCAAGTCCATGTACTGTAAATGCACTATGGGCCAGATCCACTAAGAATGGATTGCGCCCACTAATAGTGCCATGAACTAGGCAGAATTGCATCTATCCTGTTTTAGCACCTTGTTCACTAAAGAATTTGCACTAATAATATGAGCAAACACACCCACAGTTTGGCTGCTGAATGCAATTTTTGCCTGTGACTGCAACCATGTGGCTTTGCGCCACAATGCAATATGTATTGTACGTCTAACTTAGGTTAGTTAAAAAAAAAAAGAAAAAAGCCTAAAATAACCCAACGTGCCATGCCTTTTTAGATGATGTGATGCCTGGCCTGTCTGGTATCAATACACTGGTCTCCCTACATCTAGATGACACTGCCTCATCCCATCATAATGGATGGGGCTGCCTTGGTGCCCAGTCAAAATCTAGTAGAAATCTAGTAGAAATTCCTCCCCCCTCAGTAACTGGACACAACTAGAAGCTCGATCACCTTCTTTATGTTGAACAGCAAAAACAAGCAACAGCAAAGGAGAAATATGCTTCAACACTAAGGGGACTTAAGTTTGAAATGCTTGAGTAAAGGGTTGAAAGATTAATTAAATGTTAAATAAACCAAAGGATAACTAAGCTAAACAGAACATAATTGTCAGATAAATCGAAAAAACAATTGTTAAAATGAATTGAATAATCGGAAAAAAATAACCAATAGATGAATTGTTAAAAAAGAATCTTTAGCTGTGGCCCTATCTTCCAGGCATTTTGATGTTGAGCTCACCAGTGCATTCGTCCTTTTGAAGAACGTACCAAATTACTGATTTGACCACTCCTAATGTTTTTGCTATCTCTCTGGTAGCAAAAACCTCCTTCTGGCCTCCTTCACTTGCTTTGACATCTCCTTAGACTTCATATTGATAGCTCCATTCAAACAGCTGCAAAATGCCATCTCAGCACCTTAAATCAACTCCAGACCTTTTATCTGCTTCATTTGTCTTGAAGTAACAAAGGAACAGACCACACCTGGCCATGAAACTGCTTCTCAATTGTCCATATACTTTTGAGCTCCTGAAAATAGAGGTTGTCTGCATAAAATGGCTGTAATTATTGAACGGTAAATGCCATATTTTTGTGGAACCTCTTAAATTAAAGCTGAAAGTCTGCACTTTGATTACATCTTGATCGTTTTATTTCAAATCTCTGTGTCACTGAGAGAGAAAAGGCCTTTGTGAATTAGTCACCACTTGCGGAGAGCCCTATTTACATTGGGCAGGGGCAATTATTTAAATCCCTAATTTACATCCATCTAAATGGGAGAGTATCCGTGCGTTAGTGCAGTTTGCAGTTTGCTTCCATTTCAGCACATTATTTTTTCTCCTCTAATTTGCACGATTTTACAGCACAAACGTAGCACAATGCTTTTGCAGGTTTGGCCGTCTGCATGTCCTCATGTGTTGTTGGGAGCAGTCTGATAGCTCCCACATCTGCTTCACTGATCCTCTCAGTGCTTTTAAAATGTTTGTTAGTGTTGAGCTACCACTATGTTTCACATCCAATGTCATTTTCTGTCCAATCAACTTATTACTCAGATTTTCTTTGAACCCATCTCTTCATGGTTTCTTTTAAGAGAAAAAACATGCTTCCCCCCCCCAGAACTTCCTCTCCAGAATACAACAAAAATGCATCACTGCCTTATTAAAGCAAACATTCATTAAGAACTATGTGGAAGATGAGGAACATGTGGTGTCAAAGCGTTCTGTGATTATGCTGTGATACCACAGATGCAACTTGTAGGCACAGTGGAGTCTTTTTGCTCAGTTACACACTGTCGAGTCTGTTTACCTTGTGTGCCCTCACTCTGATGCAGCTGATTATGCATGGTTTGGAAGCATATAGGCCATATCAGCTGCTACTAATTTAATGAATTCTTTCCCCGCCATTGATTTTACTGCAATCTGTGTTTTCACTGTTATACTATGGGGACAGTATGATGTAGCTTGTGCAATAGTACAGCACGCATGGGTCCAAAACACATGAAGAAGGAGAATACGTCTATACCACAAAGCAGAGATAGATGGAAATGAACATTGCTATGAACATCGGGAAAAATGAGATTGGTGGGAAGAAATGATGTAACCATGCTGGTGACAGCTGGTGAAATGAGGGAATTGGCAAAAAAGTCATGTTCTGCTTGAAAATGACAAAAAAATGGATTGTCTCCGCTTTGTGTCTCAAACGTCGCTTTCTTGAAAAAAATTTCAAAAAGTTGATAGAAATGTAACGAATGAAGCTATAATAAAATGCTTTTGTTTTCTGTAGAAACTGAAGCTCTTTGCTTTCTATCGATGTATTTGCTGTTTACATATCCACTGAACAACTATTATGAGTAGATTAAAAGGTGAGAGAATTGGTCAAAAATGCTGGGGCTGGCTGGCAACTTGAACAAAAAACTTTAGCAGGCAGAGTTAGCTTTATAATTCTAACCTGGAAATAATGTACACATTGATTAGATGTGTGTGTGTGTGGTCAGTTGATGTTGATGGACCGACTCTGCTGTGAGCCTGCTGTAGCAGATGTGACTCCATGTATTCCAGCTGTCTCATGGGAAGCTCTTCCAATAAATGAAAAAAATAAAAGTAGCCTCACTGAGCTCACTGTGACTCTCCTTTGACAACTGTGTGTCTGTGGCTCCTGCTTGACAGCTGTGGGCTTCAGTAGCTATCCAGAGGCAGCTAACCCGCTAAAGTTGAGAGTACACTCGATGGTTAGTCTAGGTGAAAATGTAGGAGCAGCATGCCAAAGAAAGGGTGTAATACCAACACCACTACTACAACTAACAACAAGAACAACAAGAACATAATAATAATAATAACAATATTAATAAAGTGAAAGAGTAGATTATAAAAGTGGATGCTGTAGCATTACACTAATTAAAATATCTTTGCCAATGATGAAAATATTTCACTCGGTATGAGAAGTTCTCCACTGCTGTCTTAACATTAGCAACACACCCAGTATGACTTAGTAAGACTTGTCCCAATGAGGTCAACTGTTAAAATCAAAAGGCATGGGCAAATGCACATGTACATTTATGAGCGCGCACACAGAGTTAGGTTGAATGTGATGCAAATGCTAGTTGTCAAAGCTCTTTGATCTGATTTCCTGATCGTCTGCCTGAGTGATTGACTAATACACGCCCGCTGCCCTGTACTCGGTACTGAAAACAAACTGATCTTTTTAAAGCTGTGGTTGTTTGTGCAAACTTTTAATGCACCCTTTAAAAACTGGTGTCCTTGTTAGAAGAATTTTCTTCAGAGAAGCTTTTAATTATTAAAGCGGAAAAGCCTGAGATTATAGCTTTAAAGTGACATTGGTCTGCAGAGACATGGCAATCCTACTTAGTCTGGTTTGCTTGACAAGGCTTTTTTCTTCCAGTTTTGGCTTGGACATTCAAACTTTTAATGCACCTTATTAAAGGGCTCAGTGGTTGCCATGCCAACTGTCCTTTACTGATGAGAGAAGCCTCTGATAGAGTGGCCAGACTGAGCTGAAGTTGACGTATTCTGCTGGGCGGTGTGAGATGCATCTGAATTTACTGTGCTCACCTTTCACATCCCTTCCACAAGCACAAGGTACCCTTTGGTTCAGGCAGAGAAGCCCAACAGTTTGATGTGTCTGTAAATTTAGAACTATCAGACTAACTGAACAGATGACACAGCACAATGCAAACACCACTTTGACCCAGTTCACTTCCTGTTTAAAACCCAGAATCACATAGCTTTTCTTTTTTTAATCTTGCCTTAACACAGCCAATGTCATCACTCCACTAATGTAGACATGTCAAAGTAACGTAAACCTTCAGGCGTCAGGGTAAGTTTTGCAGTGCTGGCCTCTAGACACCTTGTTCAGATCTGGCACTAACATGCATTCTGAGGGATCACGTCACTTAGAACACAGTGCTGCACCATTAGTAAAAAAAAAAAAAAGAAAGAGAGAAGAAAAAAGGCAGCACATGTGGACTTTGCAAACAGAAATATTGCAGCTGCTTGTGTGCGTACAAAGCAAGATCAATCACAAGTGGTACCTCAGGTTGCATGTGAAGACATTGTAAAGCCAGGTGTGAACCCACAGGTGTGGGCCTCGAGGTCGCTGACCCACTCCCACAGTGTGTCGACTACTTTGAGAGGTTCCAGTTCACGTCCTGAGCACCTAAGATACCGCGCCCTCCGTTTTCTCCCTAGTGCATTGAAGGGCAGCTTTTCACTCTGAAACCTCTCCTTACAATTCCCCTCAGGGGTTAGTAAAGTTTGTCTTTTCGATTCCATATACTCAGAGCTGTCTATGTATGAGTGGATCAGCCATGACATGTGATACCGGAGGGAAAAATGTCAGTATGTGATGACCTAGAAGGAGAATGTGTTGGACATCATGTAAGCTAAACACTATCGAGAAAAAAAAAGACCCTGCAAGACTATGGGCTTTCACTATTGGTTTGTTTTTCTAGGATTACAGAAAGAAAAACTACTGTCCCAGTTTGCACTAAGGTTGATAGAATTAGTTCAGCAGTTTGTTCTGTGACAAACTCCTAAACCCCTATAGTGTTAGTTTATCAGGTGCTGTCAAGTCAGCAATGATAAACATGCAACAGAAAATCAGAAAAATTAACCCTTGCATGTACACCAACATGAGGAGAACTATCTAAAACAACAGAAAACACCTTTGTGAGAAAATAGTCCCTCTTAAAATAATCGAAGAGGGATTTAGGAATTATACTGAAACCAGCCACCAGAGGGCGATCAAGATGTTTTGGGGGGAGCTCTCATGTCCATTTTTATATATAGTCTTTCAGCTGTCAAACATTTTACATAATAAGGCTTTTAGGCCATTAAAATAGTCCAAAAGTCTAAAACATTGTCATTGTCACAGTTATGGGTCAGATTTCAGCTCAGAAACATTTTGGTGAGGTAGCTACAGGAAATGATCCTGCTTTAAGAATTTTTACTTCTTTTGTCCTGAACTAACACTCCATTGATTATGTACAGATATAACATAACCTTTCAAAACAAAGCAACATTAACATGTGTTTACACCTGGACTCAACTCCAGTCCTCACCTGTTTCTGACCCATCAAGATCCCCCTGGACTTTCTGCAGTATTTATACTCTCGACTGTGATCTGTATTGCTCTGCCCACCCCCACATGCTGACTGCAAGGCATTCTACAAGATCCTTCTTCTGTCAAACCCAGAAACTGTAATGACCCCAAAGTAGAGGTGGAGGAAGTAATAATAAACCGATTCATGCACGGAACATCACACTGATGATACATAACAACCTGAGAGTGTCTAAAACATTGATGTCCTTGAAGAGGAAATAAGTGATCGTGCTCTCTACCACTCTGACCCCACAGCCGCTCGTCTAGACTTGAAGGCAAACACTGAGGTGCTGACTCTTTAAGGCCAAGATTGCTTCTGCTTCATCTCCATCTGCCACGGGTTCCAGTGACAGTGACTCATCCTCTTGCGATGGAGGCCTGGAGCCCCACTGAGCCTCTCATTACACGCTCAGAGAGAGGATGATTGCGATTGGAAGCCTGCAAAAAACCAGAGCTGACCGAGTGACAGTGTGAAGCCTGGCAGCAGAAAACAACGCTCACTCTGTTCCTTGTCCTGTGCTTATAAGGAAAGGAGTGACGCCTGAAAAAAGAGTTGTAGGAGAGACATGGGATGCTAGGTTTATTAAACACGTTTGACTTTAATTAATTAATTTCGATTTTTAATTTAGGTGGTTGAATGACACGTTAATAGAGGCAAATATATAATACTAAATTATTGTAATGAACATTTATACATTTCTAGTAGACGGGTGCTGTAGCAGCTGATCTTTGATAGAGACGTCCGACAGCGAGCCCTGGCATTAATTGACCAAAAAAAAAGCCCCAACATAAGACATGTAGACATCTGTTGCTGGCAGGGGGCAACGATTTGGAGCTGATGCTGTGCTTAGTAATGTTTTTTTGGTTTTTATTTTTCATTTTTTTAGCTTCAGGCTACCTAATGTATCACATCAGTCTAACTTTCTAGTTTCAGACAGAGCTCAAAAGGGGAACAGGCCATTTGTATCCAGTGTTTTATGTCCCTTTCTGTTGTCTGTCCAGATTTTAGAGCAAAATCTTTGAGCTGGGTCTCATTATTATTGTGTCCTGCTGTTCCCCAGCTGTGTTCAAGAATAAACCTGCTCAGTTTTTAGTCATTTATTCGTGTCATTAACACACTGTAACAGCACAACAGTGGAAAACTGTGATTTCATCAAAGAATCAACCATCAATAGGAATGAGCCACGCAGATGTGGCAGAGAAAGCTTTGTTGTTCATCACCAAATGTGAGCAGAATCATGATTATGTTGGGAGAAATGATCCCCCTTAAATGTTCAGTGTATCATTTCAGTCGATAGACGAGTTTTGAAATATTTATTCATGTTAAATTCAGTCTGAAAACAAGTATTAATACCCTTTCCTGTACTCATTAAGCAAAAAAATATTAAATATTTTAAATAAAATCATCAATTTAGATTTAATGAGTTGTTATGTCTATTTGGTTGCTGTGTTAACAAAAATGCCATAAATGTTTGCTGACATTACTGAATTTCTTGGGTGATTTGCAATGGTCAGGCAGGTGCTTCACCCACAGGATTAATTAGCAGGACAGTTGGAAGGGAATTTTCTTAATGGTGAATAAAGGGGAAATTGAGGGCATTCGTGTCCATTTTACTAAAAAAGATCTTAAGTTGCTACGTTTAACTTTTAGGTTAAATGTACATTTTATTAGTTTACATAGTGTGTAAAAGTGAGTTGTGTGTAGCTAGAAATGTAACTTTCAATACTATCAGCAGTATTGGTGAATTCAGTGTGATTTTTCTGCGTTCATGTTAACTAATTTTAGGGTTTTCATTCTACTTTAAAGCTTTAAAGTTGTGTTAACTCAAAAAGTCCAGTGCAACCACTTGCCTCTCTTTTTATGTTATATAAAATCAATGCTTTTATCAGAAATATGACAGTTCTTGTTCAGTAAAACATTACTACACCCTCTAAATTCATTTCCCCTCTCAAAATGATCAGCATAATTAAGTAGTTAACTCAGTGGAAACACATGTGAATAGTCAAATGAGGCAACACAACTCTTGTTTTTCTCTTTTTTCACTCTCCCAAGAAGTCCCAATAAGTAAAAAAAAATGCTAAATATAAGTTTTTAATTCACATTTGAAGATATTCTGGCTCCATTTTCTGTTTAATACCCTGCTTTTATGGCAATGTGAGAAGGCGAGGAACAATCAAATATTGTTTAACGTTCCTGCACCCGACAAGTACATCGCCTTTTCCCTCTAACAAGCAAACATTCAATTAAAGCAGCAAAAGATGCAGGGGACTGTGGTGATATTTTATTTTTCATAAACCTCAAGCTGTATAGCATCCAAACATTCTGAGACTAAAGAGCATTTTTTCAAACAAGAATTTAGGGGAATATTAAGTGTGTGCCTTAGGAGCCCACTCAGTGAGCTCTGTAGTGACTGTATTTAGCTTGAAAATAAAAATGAGAAGTAAAATAATGTACAGACAGTGAATTTTTGACTGTATATACCGTTGTAGTGTGGAAACACAAACAATAGCCATCAATAATTTATTTGTGCTAAAAAAATACCCATTCCAATGGTCAGGAGAGGAAGTGTTTACTATTTAATCTCATGATAGTTGTAATGGGTAATTTTTGCAATGGAGAATCAGTGATTTGTTCAAATTTGACGCTGTTCCTGATATTAGAATGTTGCCCTGGATAAAATGACAGATTTTAAGTGTGCAACTCGATATATATAAAAGATCTTGTCATTTTAAGTAGAAATGCTACATAATGTATAATACATTTTAATTAGGCAGTGAAACCTGGAGATGGATGAATTCAGTGTCTGTGAAAGGTTGGCAAGGTTGTTTAAATAAAGATTTTACTGTCCGTCTGTATTTGCATGAAGCAAATACTATTTATCAAGAGAATGTTCTCTGTGTGTATCCACACACACATACATAAACTGTCCTGGTGGCCACTGAACAGCTTGACAAGGGCAGGGTGTTCCTGCTGTATAAAAAACAAAAATAAAGGATTTGAACTCCATAAAGAGCAGGAAGGGTGGAAGCAAAGGGTAATAAAGAAGAAGCTTGCCCACAACACAGCAATAACCCACTATCACGGCACACAGAAATCATGAACTCAAAAAACACGTACCGCCAGTCCACACACACAAAAGAAAATAAAAATCAGTAAAAAGGGTTTAATGTTACAATAAAATGGTACGTGGATGGTCAATCAGACAAGGGCAAGGTATCCAAATTTGCTGGCGAAAGGGTCAAAACAAACAAAAGTCTAATCAGATACTAGAGGTAACATAAAGACATGTCAGTGAATGTGTCGGCGTCGTTGTGTGTTAGTGTAACGCACTATTAATTTGGGATTGTGCAGAGATTTCTTTCAAATAAAATCTACATATAACAGTTACTTGTTTTAATACATATTCTTTAATATGTGTATTTGTATTTTCACGTCATATGTCGAGACTTGAAAATTTCTAATTTTAGAATATTAGAATGTATTTTCACATTTTTTCTATTGCTTGTACAAAAAAATGTAAGATGCGCTCTGATCTAAAACATATCAATGTATCGATGTATAGATTTTGAGACGTTAAGATGCTTCTGTAATACACATTTCCAATTTTTATGCCTTGGGAAAAAAACACGGACTTAGGAACAGTTCATCTTTAATGGTTCTTTTCCAAAATCAGGTCTGAACAGATATTTTTATTTCTTAGTTTTAACTAGTGAACGTTTATTAGCTGACGCTAAGTGCCTGCGTTAGACTACAGACAACCCACAATCTAAGATTTTATAAAGAACTGTCACTTGTAAAATGTAATTTTGTAAGTTAAACATGACTGAAATGAATGAAAATATATGCTGTCAATGACTGAAAATACAGGATGTTTTTATCTTCCGATGCGACAAGTACTGGCTAAACATCTCCTCCAGGCATAAAGCCAATCAGTATTCTCTTCAATGTGACGTCACCTGTGAGCGCAGGGCCCCGGACCGATCAAGAAGGCCAAGCATATCTGGTACCTTGACAGGGAAGGTAATTACAATGAGAGGGAAACTTGGTGTCAAGTGATCAGAAACATAACAAGAAGAGGACAATACATACTAGGAATATGACATTTTGGATTCGAAAGTACAAAAACTACAATAAAAATGTTCCCACAGCTCTGATGAAGCTCAGGACTCAACAGAATATACCAGTTGTATTAATGCTTTTGCAGGAGGAATCATTGTTCAGCATCATTCATTTATATTGTTATGAACTCTGACTTTATCTTACATTATTAATATTTTTTATGGCCATTTAATGGACACAGATGTAATACTGGAGGGCGAAGTTCATTCAAAGCCCGTGAATGGGGCAGAGAGGATGCAACAGTGCCACCAGGTCCATTAACATCCTGTTAGTCAGTGACCCACATTCATTCCTTGACCTCCCAGTTGTTCAGACGTAAATGGAAATTGATTTGCCTCCCTGTTGACCCACCATTAAGGATTATTAGGGAGGATGACCGAGGCTGCGGGTTAAATAAACACACACATTAACACACAGACACACACACATCTTTACATTAGCTGCTTGGTTGACGGATTGATATTTTTTAATGTTTTTTGGGGGTGTTTTTTTTAGATTTTTTTCTCTGGAGAAGCACCCTGGGTATTGTTTGTAAAAGTTCCCTTGATCTCTGGTTTGTTTTTTCCTTAATGAAATGCTAAAATATTGATAACTGAATGATTGCTAGCTACCAACATTATTTCCACCATGTATTTGGGAGCAGTTTGAGGAATTGGATGAGACTGTGTGCAGTGTGTGTGTGTGTGTGTGTGAAACCTCAAAACAAAGGCTGTGCCAACACCTGTTCATCTCACTCTGATTGTTGCAAGGTTTTCCTCTCTGCTCCCTCCTAAACTCTCTATTACGTCCAGGACATGTTTCCCTCTCCTCTCTTCTTTTTCCCACTTTCCTTTTATTATTGTTCATGCCTTTTCTTCTCCTCTGTTTGCCTCAGGCCAGCTCCACGTGTGCTCCATGCATAATAATAGTGAACTTGATAATAGAGTATTTGTGTTGTCTTGATGAAGCTGTCTGAATATGAATGAGAGTCTCATTATTGCTCTGGCCAGGATGGTGACAGATAACGATGATTACACAGAGAATGATGGATACTGGTCTGAGAATAAACCCTAATGTAATACATCCTGATTCAAGCTCTGCGCATTAAGGGACAGAAGAACAACAATGACAACAACAAAGGGGCAACTAAATCATTTTGTGTTTTTATTCCCACTCCCAACTACATTTGTTGCCTAGATCTAATCAAGTTGTTTTATTGCCTAACTTAACCAAACTGCATCTTGGTCTTGTTACTATAAAGAAACATCTGTGGAAGGAAGCAACCTGATGCTATTTTCTGCCTAAAATGTCAGTGTGACATTCATACATGTTCCCATGACAGCACAATTTTATTTCTGATTGTTTTGTCCATAAAGGTCACATTTTTAAATGTCTGGTTTAGCCTAACCTTCGGTCATAACCAGAGTGCTAGTCACTGTATTTTTCATTATGTATCATTGGAAGACCAAATGTACCCCAAAGTGGGGTGTCCACACACTTTTTTGACATGCAGTGTACATGCAGTAGAATTGATTTAAGATGGATTATTGTGCATATGAATATCTTTATGGTCTTTTGCTTTACCTTTGACTCATCACTTTGTCTTTCTCTAAGTCCTCCTCACACCTGAGCCTCTATCTCTACTCCTCTCTTTAATCACACCTCCTTCACCTCCACTGACTACCTGCTGGCGTCTTCCGTGCCCTTCTCATTGTTTGCTCCCCGTTCAACTCTTGGCCATTTACCATTTTCACAAAATCTTTCCAAGTAAACAAACACATTTTGATTAACAGCAACGTCTCCACTCCATTCCGTTCTCTCTCTTCCTCCTTCCTCGACCACATTCCTCACCTGCAGTCTCGATAAATCACCAGAAATGTGATTCCGTGAGTGCATCTCTCATTACTTACTTGTCCTGATCTCTGCGGACAACATGAGTCATGTGGCTTTAGACTTTGCTTTTTAAGCTTTCTCGCATAAAGATGTACTAAAACACACATAATTATCCTGAGCAGCCATATGAAGAAGGATATGTTTCACATCTGTGTGTCTCTTTGTTTGTCAGTCAGCAGGGCTACGCAGAAATTGCTGGATAGATTTATTGGAACTTTGGTGGAAAGATGGTGAATAGGCCAAGGAAGAAACCATTTAATTTCTCCCGGGATCTGCATAAAAAGTCATATGCAGGAATTGTAATTATTTTCTAATAATTCAGTCTGTGTGTCCATCTATGTGTGTCAACTCAAAAACTACAGTTTGTGTTTATTTAGATTTATTTATTTATTTAGATTTTTAGGTGTCTTAATAGAACCTTTTCAGCATTTCACGTGCATTTTAGTGATGTTACAACTTTATTTTTTGTCCTGAAGCACTCTCTGGTGGTCTTTTTATTTAAAAAATTTCATAGATAGTAAAATCTATTCATGTAAAGGATGTTTCAATATTCAGGTGACATTCATATTGATATACTGTATATGTGTTGAATATACAGTAATGTAGTAAGGCTATAATATGTATTATAACTCATCTGGATTGTTTTAGTGTGAGCTATTTTGGAGATGTCAGTTGTGGAAATGTTTGCCTTCTCTTCAATATAAAGGAACTCAAAAACAAAAAAACAAAGAAAAAGTATAAAAGCAAGCCTGGGGGATGGGGAGTAATGAATAAAGGAAACAGAGCTGAGAGGGAAGAGTGCATGCCTCCACCACCTCTGCCTGAAATTGCCCCTAGAAAAAAATATTACTCAAATGTGACTCGTCAGAGGTTGCTAAATCAAAGTTTCGTTGCAAATTAACTAACTGTAGTGTTTGTTGAATGCAACGCACACACACACACACACACACACCCACACACACACACACACACTACAGTATGAAACTGAAAAAGTGTCAACTGCTAAATAATATAGTCATCACTTCATGTATATGCTGAGTATACAGTCTTTTAAATGCAGTCTTTTAAATCCAGATTCGGACTCAAGATCATTCCTGGATCTTTTCCAGATTGTAAGCATTTTTGCACCTTGGGCTAATACCTACACAGACACAACATTTCAAGAAATCCTGAATTTCAATCTAAAACCAGATCAGGACCAAATCAAAATTCATCCTTGGGCCACAACTAAGCCACATGCTAAATTTCTAAAAACCGTGCTGGTCCGAGAGCCCTTCAGGACTTTCTGTTCTCGTGAGCTGAAGATCAACGAAAACAAGATTATGTGTGGTTGATACTTATTTGAAATGAGCAGAAGGCCTCTGAGCACAGGCACTTTGATTTGTTCACAATTTGTCAGAAAAATGAATACTTTCTTCATGTTTAACATGTTCCACATTAAACAAGTAGAGAGCTCTGTTATTTGTTGTGTTATGATTTTGTACATATTTAACATTTAATGAGTGCATCAGGAGGCATATGTACCACAATAAAAGAACTTGCTGTGTTGGCCTGGAGCTGGTGTGGTGGAATCTAGTGATGTGTTTGTCTGGGTGTGTGTGTGTGTGTGTGTGTGTCAGGATGAGTTCTCTCCCTGAGAACATAATGAGATGAATGATGTAGGCAGCTCTGGTGGATAAACGTGTTGGAACGATTAAAGGAGATTCATGCTGCTTTTCTGCTGCACCTCGCTTTGTGTGCTCGCTTGTGTCTGCATGTCCATAATACATCAGGGTTTCTCAGAAATTACACTATGTTTTATTATATTTTCCAATCCATTAAACCCATAGGTGATGTGGCAGCACAACTCTCATCACAGCCTCCACATATAATTGACTTATGAAGTGAGTAACACACACACTATTTATAGCAGCGCACTGGGATGTGAAGAACGCTGTGATGTCTTGTCATTTTACGCTAACTTATGTTTTACCTCTGACATTGTGCCATTTTCAATATTCATCATCATCAGTTGTCTTTTTAACATGCAGGTTGTTTCCCACTTTCATTATCGGATGCTTTTATTTAAAACAACTCCATAAAGTTAAATATGAGATAAAAGATTTTCATTTTCAGAATGTATATGAGCTATAGAGCTATGGAAAGCCTCCCTCTCCATCACAATAAATATGTTGCCTATTTTCTAACCCCTTTCACATTTTGAGGCGTATGAAACAGCTCAGGATTCAGTCAAACAGCATCGCCTGCAGTATGGGATGTGTCAGCCACCGAAAAACTCACTCTGACCTAAGTGCCCTGACAAAGAAGAAGTGAACAGCAGATGTACAGGTGTGGTTCACATGAGGAAAGGTAATGAGCTCCTGGTGTTGGCGATGTTGGATGATATTGGACCGGGACTTGTTTGTTGGGCATTGCTGAGCTGTGACAGTCTATTATGTATGTATTATGATTCTGTGCTTTCTCAGATGAAAAAATGATCAATCATGACAATATATGCAGTTGTAGCTCCAAAACGTTGGTCCTATGTTGTACAGTCCTGCGAACAAAGATAACCTGCAAAAAATTTGCCCGGATGACATTTTGACTTAGAGCAGAAAAATGCAAAGGACTTAATTACATGATAATTAGATCAGTTCCATCATATGTAATAGTGACAGCAAGCACAATAACAGGACCTCCAGTAAAATTTAACTGCACTGGAACAGTGAAACAGAAAAGTAGGCTTTTATATGAAAATAATAAAATAAAACCCATTAAACAGAGGGAACTATGAAATGAAATGGCATGGCCCATACCCTCTGCACTCTTTGAGAAAATATTTAAAAAGGTTGTGATTCAGGAGTTAATGGTGAACTCATGCTGTATGCCAGATGTGTGTTGACATAAGAATCCATATGTCTATTCCCTGTAGGCCTCGCTTTCATGATGCACACAAAAATAAGGGATCGACTGACAGCAAAAAGGAAGCATGTCAACTATTGCAAAACCAAAATAGGAAGAAGGTTTTTTTCTCCTTGTTCACTATTCCTAGGTAACAGTGGAACAAGTGGGTCCAATTGATCCCGTTACTCCCCTTAGTCGTAATAGGATCTGAGCCCTTGGTGACCCAGACGACAACAATAACACAAATTTGAAATGGCAGGGCGAACAAAGTTATCTCATTCCACTTTAATCACAGTCCCCAGCCCAATTCTCTGTGAAAACAAAACAGAACAAAAAAATCAAACAAAATGATTTACTATACGGCACCAAATCAGAGCGCATTGCAGTTTGACAGCCAGTTAAAATGAAGCAGAAGTAGAGTTTTCTTTCTTTAAATCTAATGTTACATTTGTTGTTTTTCTGGCCCTGACTGACACTGGGGCAGGATCAGCAGAGATTTAAGAGATGACAACATCAACAAAAAAGCTTAAAGGGACAGTGACACAGCAGGGACAAGACACAAGTCATCCTTGGTGATTCAGTGCATGAGAAAACTGCAGGATTTAAAAAGATTCAATGGTTCCAAGACATTCGTCTTTTGGTCAATGTTGGTAACTTTCAGCTTTTTGAACAATTTTACTGAGAAAGTAGAGGTAATATTATTACTGAGCATCAAAATCAGTCGTGGACTTAAATATATTGTAAGAATGGAACTAAAATAACTGTTTACTTTGTCCCACCGTCATCATGTCACAGTTGTTGGCATTAGTATGTTACAGTCAACGTGTGATTAGGTTAAAATTAGTCAAAGAAATAAACATGCTCACTAGTGTTATCATTCACTGTCCCTTGTTAAACTCCGGCGACCTGTTCCCAGAGGCTCGTCTGCTTTCTGTATCAGTAGTTTAATGATTGTGTGATTTTTATATCAAAACCACTGTTCAATAGGACGATAGCAACATTTTGTGACCTCATTCATCACCCAGCAAAGCTGCTCCACCAACCTGAGGGAACCATAATCAGACAGCTAATTGAAAAAGCCTCTGGAGGTGTGCTGGGCATTTAACTCCTCCACTTTATCCAAAATGTTTTCCCATCTGCTGCTGTATTTTTTTAATTTAATGAAATTGTTTTGTGTGATGTGGTAGAGCATGACTAATGCTCCTCTGATCTACAGCTTTCAGCCATTGAGGAGCAGCTGGTCAGGCATATGACCAGGTCAGGCGATGACAGAAGACGTTAGCATGTGCAACACAGATACTATCATCCATTTCAAGTCATCTTTAGACCATCATACATCGTACAGGGCAAATATGGATGGAAGCATTCCAGGCTGATCCAAATTTGGGTCTTATCTCTGGTGCGCCTTTCAGTTGTTGACACACAATCCAGGATCTGGGCTTTTTTGACATAGGTGATCATCACTGGCAGACAGTAGTGATAGTTTTCTGATATGATAGTCTAATGAAAAATCTGAATTTATAAGAAGGTGACTAACTGTAAACATCTCAGCAGTCAGTATTAAATCTGGAACAAAACATCCAACCAAAATAATTGATAAGTGTCACTAGTCAAACTAACTGTAAAAAATAAAATCAGAGGTAATAGAAGTACTTATTTTTTGATCATTTTATTTGTCTTCAAATCCAGAAATGTATTGTTCTGTTCTGTTCTATTTAGTGTGGCAGGGCTTTTCCAGGGAGCCAACATGCACAAGAGCAGCACCTTTACATTATTTTTTATCTGAATGGGGCAGAACTTAAATTAGTATGATTGGAAACATGTTTACGCTACTATTCTTTTTTTGCCAAAATTGTTTCTGTGAAAAAGGTCTATTCTCACTGAGAACTTGATCAGCAACGGTCCACAAACTGAATCACCCTGGTCTAAATTAAAAGTGTCTAACAAACTTCCTTTGTTTATCTGTGAGCTGTTTGTGTTCCACTGTCATGTTAACTTGCTCAGTGCTCCAACATTTCATTGCTCCAATGGGTTAAAGGTCTATAGGTCTATAGGTCTATCCAGTTGTGACATTTTGGTCTTCCTAAATTGAGGACCCTGAAAAGCAATAAAATGGAAAATTTCTAGAGTAATCTGTACTTGGGAATCAGTCATTAGTGTTAAGGCTGCAATGTTGAAATGAAATTAGCATTATATGAAGGAACAGTAGTTACACAGAGTGATATTTTATCAAACAGCATGGTGATGATAGGGTACAGAGGCATTGACTTTATGTCCTCTGGCAATCGATAGTTTTGACATCCAAAAGCATATTTGGTGAACCACTAATGTATTAATAATGTATATTATTATTATTAAATCTTGAACACCTTAGCTTGTCTGAGAGGAACCCCAGGTTGTTTGTAATAGTTAGTTTAGAGCACCACTAAATTTGAGGTGAGTGAAGGATAAGAGGTAGAGGGAATAGCTGTTACCAAGACTAGTCTAGAAAGAACTTGAGAAAACGAATGTGTGCCATGCAGCACTGTTGAGACATGGCAAGAGACGCACAAAGTATTATTAACTCACTATACTCAGGAGGCAACTGCACATGCTTTATTTTTCAATAGAGCTTCTTCATACACGTTTAACTTCTTGATAGGATTGACACTTATGTAACACTTAGCATGCTGTTCTCGTGCTACTGTCCGCCCTCTGATACTGAGATCTGCTTTTGTTCATATTTAGATCAAAGTCTTTGTCTCCTTTTGTTTGAAATTATTCCCAACATTTTGCAGTGACAGCAGCTTAACATGCTTAGTTGCAAGATTTATGATTGAAGACACACTCCACTTTTCTCCTCGTGGGTCCACATTTCCTTTCACAGTGTCATCCATGACAAATACATCATTGCACACTAATGGGTTGTATTTTCTCAACATCAAAGAATATGTTAAGGCCGTGACCTTCTTTCTTAAATCAGTGATCTTACTTTTACTGAAATAGTTCTCATCACACCATTTAACAAAGCTCTCAATCTGTTGGTAAGCTAGATGAATGTCCTTTTAGATATAACTAACAACAGCACAATCACCAGAAAGTTTTTGGAGATAGTAGAAAGTTTCACCCTGAGTTATATAAAGTGGATAAAAATGGGGATAAAACAGTGCCTTGGGGCGCAACCACTGCATGCTACTGGGTCAACATGTGATAATCCAAAACCCCAACACCTGTGGTGTAATTTCTATTAAAATCAATAAGCTGTTGGGCTAAAATGTGTGGCTGAGTTGTATTAAAAGCATTTGAAAGATCAAAAACAAGATTCTTGTTGATGCACCAGCTGACTGTTAGTGGCTGTAGATTCTGTAAAGCATCATCCACTCACACCCAGCCTGTATGCAAACTAGAGTGGCCATTTCTATAACACCAAAAAGGAAGTTACTTTGCAAAACTCAGCCAAACCAAGACAAAAACTTAATAATGATTTCAAACCCATAACACCCAATGAGCCTCTGGAGTACTCATCACATCCTGTAGTTGACTGTCAATGTGTGACACTTTTTGTCCTGACTGCTTCTGGTGTTTCCTTCTGGAGATACATGATACTCTTTACAATGCTCTGCAATGGAGATTTTGTCATTTTGATATGGTTTAACTTCACTGAAACAAAATGAAAGGCACATGAACTTCGGTTGTTGGTTTTGAGCTTGTCTAATCTGAAAATGAGGTCAAATGAGAGTAAGACTCAAGGCTGCACTGGTAGGTGGGCATATGGTGTCAAACAAATCCCAGAGTTGATCTATGCACACTTTAAGGGTGAATGGTGAGACCCTATATGTGGAGCAGCACAGCAGAATCAGATGACTGCAATATGGTCAGTAAAGCAGTAGAAAAGTAACTTTCTTTTACATTACCATAGAAAGCAGTTCCGTCTTTTCTTGTAGAGCAAGTAACAAATTGCCTGAATTAGAGGAGGGAGAAGTTGAGCGGGCAGTGGTTGAAGTTCTCTGTTAGCAATGATCAGTGCATCAAGGCCACCATCTCCAATTCCCTAAACAGTCTGATTACAGTAAAACAGAATTTCTGTATTATTGATAGGGAGCCCGGGTCTCTGTGAAGCATAACAGGCTGCATTGACGTATTTTGTCAGCAACTTCTGTAAAACCAGCAATGGCATGTTGCCATAATCACTGATGGTCAAACAGGTTTGTTGTGTTGCTGCCTATTTCTGACTTGTGCACCTTCTCTATGTCCTCCTTTCCTTGATCCAATTTACACTGTTACTACAGTACTATTGAACTTGGTGGATATCCTTTGAACTGTAGGTACATGTGTCTTGTCACAGGGGTAGTCTCTTCCTGACATGCTCTCACACAGAGGCAAAAAAATCCCCACAACAGCCATAGAACTAGACCATATGCTGAATTATAGTAGTTACATAGTGCAGTCCACTTGAGAAAACACCCCTGAGAACAATAAAAAGAGACTAAAAACACTGAAACAAACTGTAACGGTGAGTGATCGGACACATATTAAAACCCAGTGGATAACCGGTATAGAAACAGCTGAAAGGTAGTGATGTGTTCCTACTTATTTAAAGCTATGTTATAGATCTTTGAAAAGTTCGGGATCTCCAATGGCCATGATCTCTTGCTAACCTGGTGCATGTACATTTTCATCTAAAACATAACAGGTGAGGTCAGGTAGCAGAATAGAATATGTAGTTTTCAGAAGGTTTAATAGTGACGCCGAAAATGGGTCGTTTGGGAAGGAAATGATAAAAGACGTCCTTTATCATTCAGTCTGTGTCACGAGTCACAAAAATGGGACTTCAATGCAGAAACAGATCAGGTTAAACCAAGTCTTTATTTACAGAAAACAAAGTCCAACAGAAATAGTCGGTGAAGATACCGGTAACAATACGCAAAGTACAACCAAAAGGGGAAACGGAGACTGAGCTTAACGTTCTAAAAAACTAACAAAGTAACAACAGAAGGAGAGAACAAAAAGCGAGGCAGAACCAACAAGCCTGAATCAAAAATCACAAGAAGAACCAAGGGCGAGGCAGAGGCAAGGCTGACTGAGGCACACCGCATAACCTGATTGAAAACAGAGAAGAAGACAAGATCAAAAAACACGAACAAGAACAGTCACGAGATTGCAGGAATAAACGCGAGAGATCATCGAACAAGCAGGATAATCTGGCACTGAAGAGAAGTCCGAGGAGGGTATATCTAGTGGGTTGATTGCCGGTAATTGCAGGGCAGGTGTGCCTCGTCAGCCATGGGAGGAGGAGAGCAGAAACGCCCACTGGGAAAAAACACAGGGAGGAGGGGCAGGGGAAGCAGGAGCACAGAGAGCAAGAGGACAGGCAAAACAGAACAGCAAGCAAAAACCTAAACCATGACAGTCTGAAGTATGTAGGTTTATTACACAGACTAGTAGTTTACATACACCAACACTACACCAAGACTATTTGAAACTGTTTGTGCCCACAGGCCATAATTGTACCCAACACATTGCAAAAAAGAAAAAACATTTGCAATATCATCAATTTGACAACACGTTTGCTGCAGCTGCTCAAACCACATCAAATAAAAATACTGCATATCGCAGATGAACAACAGATACAGACGTTTTCTTAGTAGGAGGAGTGACGGACATGAGAGACACCTGTGTCTTACTAAATTGTAAAACTTATACTGTATTATACTTATACTGAAGTTATTACTGTTGCTTTCAGGAGATGAACTTATTAGAGGGCTTTGTTACCCAACGTAACCTCTTTCTAAGTTGCATGGAGAAGAGAAGTAAGAGGTGAAAACTCAAGCAGCACTTGTCAGGTTCATCATGAAAGCCTTTTAAGAACTATGTTTATTTAAATTATGGTATAGGGTGGAAAAGAATTGAACATTTTTATAAAAATAAAGTAACAAAAGGGGGCGGCACAGTGGCTTAATGGTTAGCACTGTTGCCTTACAGGGTTCGATTCTGGGTTCGATTCCAGGGTCAGGGCCATTCTGTTCGGAGTTTGCATATTCTCTGTCTGTGTGGGTTCTCTCTGGGTACTCCGGCTACTGGTCACTCTTAATTGCTCATAGGTGTGAATGTGAGTGCGGATGGTTGTTTGTTCTACATGTGAGCCCTGCAATGAACTGGCGTCTTGTCCAGGTTGTGCCCCGCTTTCGCCCCAAGATGCTAGGATAGGCTCCAGCAACCTCGAACAGGATAAGCGGTAGAAAATAAATGAATGAAAGTAACAAAAGTCAGGTAATCATACACATTGCAATGTCAAGCTGATGAGGGTGGGTTTAGTATGTGGTCCTGTGACTTCAGATCAATCATTGTCGTAGACCACTGACTGTGAAATATAGATGGTTGCCATGACAGCTCCCCAAAGGTAGAGACATGCACGATGGCTGGCTGTGGTACACATTCCCCTCCACATTAGCAGTGCCATTATTCAGTGCCATTATTTTAGGTGGCTCTTATTACGCTTGTGTATTTTCAAGCATTAATTTTTCTGATTGGTTTAGTTTTTTTGGTGCTATTAAAAGGGAGTGAAACATCATGACTGATAGCTGAGCTCTGCTTGCATTTGTGTTGAGTAGCTGTACAGGCAGCTCGGCTGGCTGATCAAAACTAACCCAAATAATGTCAACGCTGGCACACAGCATCGTTTGTATAATGCTCACCCTGATGAAGGTCACAAGCAGAAAAACACAATATGACAATGAAGTCATATGGTCTCAGCCCATTTTCATGCTCTACTATGGTGAAGACATAATGGATTGTAACAGTATTTTTTAGCCTTAAGTATAATTTTTTCCACCACCAGTCTGTGACATTGACTTGCACACAAAGGCACCACAGAAATTTATATAAATATTAAATGCCAAACACAGAGGCAGCTGAAGCCAAGAATATGGTTGTTGTCCTTCTCAGCTGTCTGCAGGGCAAACAAGAAAATGACCTCATTTTTTTGGATTGAGGAACTCTTCAGACCAAAGCCTTCATAGCGTATACGTGCGTATACAGTA
>KV751327.1:7327024-7343008 GCA_001698575.1 Mola mola | reverse complement strand
ATTTGATTTATATAATCTCTCAAATGATGTTTCAGACTCAGTTATTAATGTTTTGCTGCATTTGCAGTCTTAAAAAGTCTTATTGACTTTTATTGTGATCAATCCAAAATACACCTGTGAAATACTCATGTTGTTCAATGCCATACCTATCCGGTGTAAATGTCATGCAAGTAAATGCGTGTCAAGTTGTTATTAATGTTTTGCTGCATTTGCAGTCTTAAAACATTGTTTGCCGGGTTAGATTAATTCACTGAACACAGCCAACCAATCAGCCCTTTACAACTCCTTTTACCAGTGAATGATTCACTGAACTTGGAAATATTCTTAGAAATTATTGTATACCACTGACAGCAGCGGTGTCTTGTAAGCCTCACAGCAGCAACAATGCATTATCTAGTACTACAAATCTGCAGTCAGCCATATAAGTCACGTGCCGATGCAGTATGGGGTTTAATTTCTTGCTCAAGGACACTTTTACATACCACTGACCTTCTAAACACTGTACAACCGCACTACCACAGCTGTCCCATGGTTAGCAGCAACTTTTTAGTCAGTTGACTGAGCTACACTTCAGTGATTCCTTCAGACACGTGTATTCAGAGGAAGAGCACATCTGAGAGCATTCATTATGTTATATTGTCCAATATCACATCAGCCCTTAGCATGGACTGTGACTGTGTGAAAAATAGCTGACAGCCTTGATAGCTTTGTTTGCAACTTTTTGCTCCCCTGAAGGAATCTCCAGGTTTCGCTGCTCCCATCTCTGCAGCTGCCTTCCCTGTCGTCTATCGTCTGTGTCTCTGCTTAGTTCCTTCCTCAACACCTTTTTCCTACATCCTATCTGTCTGTTCCTGTCTGTGTTTGTCTCCCTCTCTCCGTAGGTCTTACAGGGGCATGTCATTATTGATCATACGACTCAGTGCTTTGCCTCAGCTTTTCAAGGAGCCTGTGTGCATATGATGCTCTCCTACTGAACCCCTGGAATGCCCAAGGCAGTGAAAGAATAGGAAGTGGTTGTGTTTGGGCTTGTATTTCTATCTTTCTGGATTTTTTATGTTAAACCCAGGGCTGTAGGGACATTAGTGAGGTTGTTTTCGCCAGTTCTTACAACTTCAAAGGGCTGTTTGAAGGTGGAGGCTATTGACATTAGCCATAGTATTGAGTTCCTGCCCATACACCTGCCTAACTCTGTCATGAGCAGGGCCCATCTGTCAATCATGATGTTTTGCCTGCTTTATATAGCATCAAAACACTCAAAATCAAACTGAAAACAAACTGATCAGAAAAATCAATACAATATGCCTGTTCCTCAGTCTGATAATAACTACATAAAAATACAGAAAACATCTTAAAAGTCAATGGTTTAGAATTGCTTGTAGGGTTAGAGCTAGAACTAATCTTGGGTTTAGGGTTAGGCTTGTTCTAAAAGTAAGAGCAGGACTGCTCTTCTTGAAGTTGATCACTTTTCTATTTCCCACTCTGCACCACATCTTTGTTGCATGATGAATTTCCCACAACGCTTTGAGTTGTAATTTTATTGAAAATGAGTGTTCTTCATTTGAGCATGTAGGATCATTACAGCATTTGTTTAGAACTTAAAGCGCTTAGAATATGAAGATAAATGACTGTAATGTTCTGGCTTTCTCAATAAAAGATATCAACTTAAATTGTCTACACAGCGACACAGAAAACACACTCACTCACTCACTCATTAATGCCAGAGTGCACATACTTAAATGGCAGAACAGATGCACGTGTACTAAACAGTCACACATGTACACACCTGAGCACACGTGTACATATGACTGACTGTTCAGCCCACACTGCCAATTATGAGCAGCTGCTTCTGTGTCAGTGCTTCTAATCATAAGGCATGCCATTCCACACTCCATGGTGTTTGTTTCAGTCATGGGAATCATCAATGAGTATAAAGTGTTCATCATGCCTTTTGACAGTAAAACACAAGGTCCACTCTACACTATTTTTGATGCAGCAGTACATAATACTCTGTCAGACTCACTTTTGTTACTTCTCATGGCTATAGAGATATCTACTAATATCTACCTACTATTACCTACTATCTACTATTACTCAGTAGGAAAAAGTTGACCATATTTTTTCATCCCATAAAAATACCAAACAATGATTGAAGACCTACTGCAGTCATCGATTAAACCCTTAAAAACTCATTCTATTCAGTAAAATACACAATTTGATTTGTTTTCATGAAAATGCAAAATCATTTTGTGGCCTTAAAATAGCTTGTATACAATTATAAATTTTAGTTTTTTTCATCTAAGTTGTGGGGATCTATGAATGTGTTACTTTAGCCCCGCCCCATCTCCACCCTTCAAGTGCAGCCAGAGAGAGTCAGAGCTTACCTGCTCTGTTTTCAAACTTTTAAACTAGTCTACCATACGTTGCACAGTGGCAAGTTTTAACGTTGGAATAATTCAGCCTTACATGTTTGAACCAGACACAGATTCCCATGAAGAAGAGAAAGAGCTACTGTCCTTGTACAAAGTCAGTTACAAGTTAATGCATCAGATTGTTTTGTTTCTACACTCTAAGGACTGGCTTTTTTAGGTTTTCTATGCAGGACTGTCAGAATTAGTTTTTTGGAGACTGTCATTGGTGGGTTGCAGAATGAAAGCAGATATCCTCAGCAATGATGGCAGTTTTATTATGGTCATAATGTGTGTTGTAGTACATAAAAAAAAAACAAACATCAGATGAATTCATTAACAAAAAATGTGATGTTCATTTGAAGCAGTTTTAATGTTGAACTTGAAATCATAATATCCTAACATCTGTTGACATCCCAGAAACACTTTTGCTAGTATGTTGTCACATGAAAATAGAAGTACTGCATGTGTTCTTTTGTAAGTGGGTAATCTGACCGTCTGGTGAAATGGAGAGAATTCCAGGCATTCACTGTCATTATGATGGTGTAATATTAGGATTTTATTGAACCAGAGTATTACGAGGCATAAGTGGGATTGTGAGAGGAGTTTTTGAGGTAGATTTTTTTTTTTTTTTTTACAGTGTATTGATCTTCTAAGAGACAGAAGTGCAGAACTAAGGTCTTGGGTTTAGTTGAGTCTACATTGTGCTCCAATATATTCACCCTGAGAAGAATTCTGCCTCCGTTTTGCCTTAATGAGAGGATGCGGAAGGAACACTCAGCATGCAAAGCAGCTACCATGTGAGACACAAGGTCGATCCCATGTGTAAAACCAACTCATCAGCACTTTTAAAGATTATAGTGGAAACACATGACAACAGATACAAGGCCCAACTGCTGCAGGCCCAGGAAGTGAACTGCACCAATCTTCCATATTTTTCATGCTTATCCCACAACACCCTTTTAAATGGAGGAGTCTGGGAGTCGACAAAGCTTGTAATTGGCTTACAGCATCCGCAGGCTGTCGTGGGAAACATTGGAACCATAGGATTTTTGCCATAGCAAACAGCATGAACGCTAGATGGATCAGATGCCGCCTCTTCCTAAGGTGATGATTACAGTAAAACGTTTGAAGTCGATCGGAGAAGAAAGAGAGAAAATCGACGTTGTTGAATTAGTTTGTCAGTTTCGGGATTATCTGCGTGGGCAATGATGCGTGTGGGTGCAGCTCAGGGCTTTGACCCTGGATTCTAGTTCCTTGGCTCTCAGTACTGATTTCAGTTCAACCACAGTTTCAGCAGAAGTGCCTTTTTTTCTCAATCCTTTGGTTGCACTTTTGTTCGGTATCCCTCCATACATTCCAGAGAGATCCAAGTTATATAACAAATTACCATGCTGTATTATGTGCATTAATGACCCACCTTGTTTGCAGGAGTAGAGATGGGGAGAAACAAGGAAATGCAGAAGTATCACAACAACAAGCTATGGCCTCTGGAGACTTGTATTTCTACCAGCTTATTTTAACGGTCTGTCTTCACAGTCTGCTGAAGAACACTTTCTGTACCAATCTTTCTGTCGGGAGAACAAAAGCACGATGACACAGATGTGTGCAAAATGTAAGGAAGATATTAAATACATGAAGGGTAAATTAAACGAAGTGAAAAATATTTATTCATTTTTTATATGGGCATTTGGTATTTGTACAGAATTAATTGTTTGCAGCTTTGTTCTCAAGCACAAACCTAAACCAACACTAAGCCCAAAGTCAAGCCACAAATCAGTGATTGGACTGTTGACGGTTCTTCATTTAGCATTGATTACTCCAAAAAGAATAACCCCCTACTTATTAAAATGTATAATAGTACTTTGTTTTTAATATTAGAACATGGTGCTCTCACTGCCATAATGAGCGCACAGATTTACAGGGAACAAGTTTAAATGTGGATGGTAGCCATTACGAAATATTTACTTCATGATGGTACGTTAAAGCAAGTTATAGTGTAGTACTGCTGGGGGTCACAAACCAGTCTATTTCTAGTGCCGTTTCCTGCTAGGGGTCTGTCAATCACAACCACGACAACAAGAGACATATTTTGACAATTTATTTTACATTTAGTCATGTCTCTTTTGTCATGCTCTAACATGTTATTTAATGTTTGCCTGGAAGTTATAGCAGCAGGCCACCAAATAGAAAATTCTGTTTCCTTTAATAAGATGATGTATTTTTTTTTTGGTGCTGTCAAGAAAGAAAAGATTAAAAAAGAAGGCCACAAAAGATATCACTTCCATTAATAATGTGAATAAAGAGCCAGAATACAGTGTAAGTGTGTGGGACAATGTTACAGCAGAACCTGGAGTTTGTGAGTTTGTGAGAATGAGAATTTACAATCATTTCTATTATATATTATAGCTCTTATGTGGAATATGTCTTTAATTATAAAAGGTAAAAGGGGACACATAAAGAAATGCATGTTAACATTTGTATTTTTTAGCATTATATTACTATTTGTTATTGTAGTTGTTTTTAGAGATGTTTAAGATCTTCCACACTTTCAACACAGAGCACACTTTCACAACTGCAGGTGTGCTGGTCACCTATTGATTAATAATTCCTTTATTACAGACTCAAGGCCAGCTGTTAACTACACCAATAAATATTCTGCCAGGGCACACAGCATGGGATTTCATATGAGCTTATATGATCACACATTTGCTTAAATATAAATGGGGCCTCTGGAGTGTTAGCACAAGGACAACACAACCTTCCTGGCATGAAATGTAGGCCAGCATACATCATGCACATAGAATAAATGTGTCACCTGATGCTGCCTCTCCTTTCTCTTGTTTTCTCACCACCGTCTCATGAGCTGCAGGCAGCAGTTGAGACAGAAAAGAGGATGGAAGCGTGAATAAAGAAGCAATAACATTCCTTACTTCTAACAGTCTCCTTTCAATGGAGACCATAGGGTGAGAGGATGACTGTTTATTCAAATAGGAGGACAGGAGGTGAAGAAACACGTTGCTGTGCTCACAGCGTGAACATGTTGCACATGTATAATAGATCAAACAGGGTTTAGAATCTCAAACTACCTGCGTGCTCTTTTCTTGAAATGTTCCTGTTGGTCATTACGCTCAAGTCCAAAAAGTCAGGACAAGGCTTGATTGTGGCAGAGCTTCATTATTGATTGCAGAGCATCGTTGGACTGTGTGTGTGTACATTCTCTTTGTGAGTATGACTGTTGAACCGTCGGCTGGGTCGTTGTGGGCGTCAGCCCCACAGACAGTGAGGGAGGGGAGAGCTCGGCCTTAATGAGGACTGTGATATAAGATGTCCTATAGGATTCAGTATGGCACTTTGACTCTCCTCCTTCCTCCACATGTGCCTACAGATAAAAAAACAGGAGCGGGGCTGGCGACAGAGACAAGAGATGCTGGTATCAATAGTATGTGCATTTAACGACTATTAATTGAAGGATCATTCTGATTTATTAAAATGTTTGCCTTGGCCATTGTGCTGAGCAAGTTAATTGGTGTAATTTGGGTATACAGCTACACTGTGAAAGAGCAGTTTGAGAAGTCACTGCAGACAGTTTAATTAGCCAATTTATTAGTCATAGCAAGCATAGTAGACAGAGAACTCATCAGGGAATTAGATGAAATGCTACATTTTATACATAAAACCATGTTTTGCTTTGTGCTGTGTTTAACGGGGTGGACGTTGATAAAGTATATTTACTTGAGTACTGAACTGAGGTTCCATGGAGGACTATTATTTTTGTCTATTACAACGCAACAGAAGTGTGCATGTATTGATGGAGGAGGTTACAGCTCAACTTGGGATGACACCTTTTATGTTTACATCTAGATAGGATAAATAGCACTGTGGGTGAGAGGAGAAACATGTGTTTTCAATTTTGGGGTATATTGTGCCCAGTCTACCAGCCACAGTTCACCTACAACTTTTTCTTTTTTTTCTTCTTGGATGATTTGATCCCACATTTTTTTCCTTATTGGACTCAATGCTGCTATGGTTCCAGATCTCATGTGTAATTCTGGCAAGAAGGATAGAAACAATGGCCAAAAACAGAGAAGAGAGACGGCATTCATTCCATGTTGGATGGTGTAGCTCTCATCTCTAGTAATCTGGCTAAATTTATTTTAGTCCCAAAACCATGACAACCCAGAGTTGAAGCCAGGAGACGGAGTCGCAGGCCTACATGCTTCCATTAGGACGGTTTCCTGCCAATAATCCCATCGAGGCTCTGTCTGTTCCCCGACCCCCTAAATTCATTAAATTTAATGTAACAAAGGCAGAGTATCACATAAGAACCTAAAAATAAACACCATCAATGGACTAGTAACAAATAACAGGGAAATTTAATGTGGACTCCTGAACATCAGATCTCTATCATCCAAAACTCTGATAGTAAATGAGCTATCAGATCAACATATTGATCTATTTTGTCTTACAGAAACCTGGTTCTCTAACAATGAACTTGTTAGTTTAAATGAATCCACTCCCCCCAGTCATACCAGCACGCACATCCCTCGAGATACTGGCAAAGATGGTAGAGTTGCTGCTATTTATAATTCTGCTCTATTAATCAATCCGAAACCTAAATTAAACTATAAATCACTCGAAAGCATGATTCTTATTGTGTCTCATCCAGCCTGGAAAACAGTACAAGCAATACTGTTTGTTATATTTTGCCACCCCCCTGGCCCATAATTTCTGTGTGAATTTTCAGAGTTTCTCTCAAGTTTAGTTCCTAAAACAGACAAAGTAATCATTGTAGGTGGTTTCAATATTAATGTGGACGTTGAAAATTGTAGCCTTGGTTCTACATTTTATTTCACTGTTAGATTCAATTGTCTTCTGTCAGTGTGTACATAAATCTATTCACTGTCTTAATCATACTGGATCTTGTACCGACGTATGGGATCAAAATTGATCACTTAACAGTTTTTCCACATAATCCTTTTTTATCCGACCTTTACTTAATAACATTTGAACTTTTAACACGTACAGAAAATACACTGTGACGGATAAACATTTCTACTCAAGATCTCTATCAGATGATACTGGAGCTAAAGTAATAGAATTGATTCCATCAGCTCTGGATCCAGTGCCTTGTCCTACAGGAGTAGAGGGTCCTTAGGTTAAGCCCAGTCCTCCCCAAATTGAACAGTTTGTTGACAGAATCTCAGACTCATTACAAACAACTCTAGAGTCCATTGCTCCTCTAAAAAAGAGGATTGTTAAGTGTAGTAATTTAGCACCATGGTACAGTCTTCAAACTCACAAAATTGAAACAAGAAGAAAACAACTAGAGAGGAAATGGCACTCCACCAAATTAAATGAGTCATAATTACTGTGGCAAGATAGCCTTAAAACATACAGAAAGGCCCTTCACACTGCTAAAGCAGCCTACTACTCAGCATTAATAGAGAACAATAAGAACAATCCCAGGTTTCTGTTCAGCACTGTAGCCAGGCTGACTGGCACGGACCTCTCTCTGAACACAGAGATCTTGGAGTCAGCTACAACATCAGATATTTACCTAAACAGTTTTACACCAATTGACCTTGAGCAACAGAGCTCAACAATACTTTCTTCTAGACCAGCTACATGTATTCTAGACCCCATTTCTACTAAACTACCTAAATACACACTACCCCTAATTAGCACTTTCCTCTTAGACATGATTAATTCATCCCTGATTAACAGGCTACGTACCACAGTCCTTCAAAGTAGCTGTAATCAAGCCTCTTCTTAAAAAGAGGTCCTGAGGTTCTGGCAAACTTCCGACCAATATCTAACCTCCCCTTTATGTCTAAAATCCTAGAGAAAGTGGTAGCATCAGTTATGTGATTTTTCACAAGGATCAGTATTAGGGCCAATTTTTTTTATTTTGTATATATTCTTCCTCTAGGTAACATTATCAGAAAACATGATATTAATTTTCACTCTTTTGCAGATGACACCCAGCTATATTTATCCTTCAAACCTAATGAAACCAACAGACTAGCTAAATGTAAGACTTGTCTTAAAGATATTAAAAATATGGATGACCTGCAACATTTTGCTGCTCAATTCAGATAAAACTGAAATGATTGTCCTTGATCTTACACACCTAAGAAATAAGTTATTAAATGACATAGTAACTCTGGACGACATCTCCTTAACCTCTAATAGCACTGTAAGATATCTGGGAGTTTTCTTTGATCAGGATCTGTCCTTTGACTCCAACATAAAACAAATCTCTAGATCTGCCTTTTTTCATTTACGTAATATTGCAAGAATCAGATACTTTCTGTCTCGAAATGATGCAGAAAAATTGGTCTGTGCCTTTGTCATTTCCAGGCTTGACTACTGCAACTCCTTATTATTATATAAGCTGCACAATCAAGTCACTAAAGACCCTTCAGCTGATTCAAGAATCTGAACACCTGGTTAGGAGAGCTAGCTGCTGCTTGTGTACTCACTGGAACAAGAAAAAGAGCTCATATTTCTCCTGTTCTAGCTTCTCTGCATTGGCTTCCAGTGAAATTCAGCATAGAACTGAAAGTTCTCCTCCTCACCTACAAAGTTCTATATGGTCAGAAACCTTTGTATTTTAAAGAACTTCTAGTGCTTTATCACTCAATTAGAACGCTGCACTCCCAAAATTCAGGCTTACTGGTAGTTCCCAGGATCTCTAGAAGTAATCTGGGAGGCAGAGCCTTCAGCTACCAGGCACCTATTCTCTGGATCCAGCTCCCAGTTCAAGTCTGTGGGGCTGACACTCTCTCTGTATTTAAGTGTAGGCTTAAACGTTTCTTTTTGATAAAGCTTATAGTTAGGGCTGGCACAGGTCAGCCAATAGTTATGCTGCTATAGGTTTAGACTGCTGGGGGATTTCGCAGCCAAGCTTGGATGATGCAGGTATTTACCCTTCATTCAGGCTTACTCAAAGTTAACAGCTGTTCTTAGCAGGAAGGTGCAGAGTGATACTGTGGATGACAGCATAGTTTATCAGGCTGCTGAGCTAATTTCACAGGTTTCAATGAGTGGCAGTGATGAATCATACACCTAACAATGTTTGTTTACTGTTAATTAACTCTTGGGACTGTGAAATAGCAGTGTGGCAGATTTATTTTACAGTTTGGAGTGTGGGAGTTTTTAGAGGGGTAGCGTGAATCAAGGAACAGTATTGTTAAACTGCTTTGGGCATCTCAGGTCTCACAAGCATTTTATAAGCTGTAAAAGTAATTTAAAGCAGTAGGTTCAGATGGACTGAACAGATGATGTAGCATGATATAGTTTAGAGAGAAAGTGCAGAGAGGATTGGAGGTCAAGATTGATTGGAGGGTGTTATCTTGATGGAAAATTCAAAGCAGCAGATTTAACAAAATGACCATTACATTTAAAACTTAGAAAAGAATCAGGAGTATCTAGCAGATGCATTCTGCAAAAAGTGCATGGTAGGACAAAACATTCGATGCTCTTGTGCAAGTGATTGTATAAGGCCATGGACAGGTTGAAAAAAACATGTTGAAAATTTGTAGAAAAATTAGCATGAATTGTGACGCAGGGAGGAATCTGTGAGAGGGCAGTTAAAAATGTGTGTTTTGATGGAGGTTTGGCAAGACCACTGACATGTCCTTTAACAAGACATTTAATACCTGACAGCTTCCATGAGCCACAGAAGTCTTTACTGCTGCCTTGCAAATTTTGATGTAGCGTGATGTATAATACCAGTCTGTGGGGATAAATTAAAGGTTAAAAAATGCACAATATGGCTCCTTCCATGAGCCAATTACACCATGGGTTAAACAACCACTGCCAACTCACGCTACTGTTTTTTTTTTTTAATTTCCCATACTGTTGCCCTGGTTTAGCAAACACTGTGTAAGTACTTGCATGTTTCAATTAAAGCCAACAAAGTACACAAAGGTTTAGCTTCATACAAAAATCAAGGCCAAAATCAATAGATAAAAAACAAAACAATAATGATACCTACTGTACAGGATAGTACTTTCTCTCTGGATAAGACAGCATATTTTTGTGATTGTGGTATTCTGAATCACCTCCTCACAGAGCTGTGGAGGACCTGCGGAGGTCTCTTTTCTTTGAGGACGGAAATTAAAGTGTGTGCTTGTCTTTCTCCACAGCTCTTTGTTATGTTCTGGTGTTGAGTTATCATCAAGACAATATTTGCTTGGCAGTTTTCTCCGCCCCCATGTTTAACTTGACTTTGGACCGGCCTCTTTCTTTAAGCTTCACTTTGTAGGACTTTTCTTACTCCCGCAATGTCCCACAGTGTTTCATTCAATAATTGTTAATCGTCATTTTAGATAGACCTGATATTTATCTTTCTTAAAACTACAAATATAATATATAACAGGTTTCGCTTTCATGTTAGATTGGTAACAGATTATTAGAGCTGAAAAGGCTGAAACTTCCTTTTATAACTTAATTTAATTTACTGTATAAACTTTAAGTTCTAATTATGGGGTGAGTAAAATCTGTAGACCAGTTTTCAGAATCCTTTCCTCGGCAAGCCCTTATGCCTACTAGGAGGTCATCTCTGTAGGCCAGAGGAGAGGGGCAGAATTGCAGTGCTGCAGATCCGTCTTCTGCAGGAGAAAGAGAGAGAATAAAGGGGAGGAGTTCATTATTTGGGTGCTGACTAAACTCCCTGACCAATGAGGTGAGTCATAACTGTGAAAACTGCGGTTTGGAGTTTTGTTGCTAGAAGAATATGCCATGTAATATAGTTTGATTGTCAGATTTTGTGAATCCCAATGCAAATCTTAACCGAGATCCTTGAAGATAAATGTATTTTTCTTCTGAAAGGACCATGAAAGGGATCAAAACCAACTAAGTCTTGTTTTTGGCCTGCTACTATAAATACTCACTTGGGCACCAAAGAACTAGCTCAGCTTGAGGAGTGATGTTTGTTAAAACTACTGTGCCAAGCTGTTTTTAGAAATGACTTGACCTTCTATAAAATGAATTTTTTAAAATGTGTGTCTTCAGAGGGAAGACCCGGTCAAAAGTCGGAACATCTCTTGAACTAGCACTTTCCATTTTTGTCTTCATGTCTTATCTTTTATTGGCAAGTGAAGTCTGCTTCTTTCTGAGATGAGGCTTGATATTGTATAAATAAGTGTGTATGTGTGTGCGTAAGAGAGAGAGACAGAGAAAGAGAGAGAGGGAGAGAGACTGAGAGGGAGAGAGAGAGTGAACCTAAATGTGAAAGCAATTCAATGAACACTCAAGCCTGGTAGGTGAGTAGGTGTGGGGGCATAAAATGAACACCTACGAATGTATCACTGCTGAAAGCTCACTTTCAGTATTTACTCTGCCCTCATGCTCAGGTAAAGTTTATTTCCTTATGTTAATTTATAGCAAAGTAGGCTTTAAATTAAATCTTTAAATATGCTTCTGTTTTTCTGTCAGTGTGTCACATGAAACTGGTGCTGCACAACTCCCCTGGTAGCTAGAGCGACATATTTATGTGGCAATTTCATTGTATTGATAATTTTTGCTGAGAAAAATCCCTGTTGGGAAGCATTTTTCTTTTTCGTGGCCAGCTTTTGACAGGTGACTAAAAAGTCAGTATCAGACAGGTGCAGGAGATAGTTATGGCATGCCTGATTTCACTACTGAGCCTTCCACTGAAATGGTGGGCCGCAGTGACAGGAGCCGCCCACTCTAAAACATCAATAATTCAGCTCTCATCCGCCCCTCTTACAGATGACAACCAGTACATATTTTGTTATTGGATTTAAGTGTTACTGATATCAGTTTTATGCTCAATGTCTGCTACATCCCACCTCCGTGAGGAGGGTGGTCTGCTCCTTGGAATGAGGAGATGTTTACAGGAGGTGCAAGGACATTCAAAACATTCTTTTTTTTTCATTTCAAATGTTTTCTAAAATGGTCATTTTCTGCTGTATATTGGACTTTGGTCTATAAATAACACAATCCATCTAGCAGAGAGGCCAGTATTTAAAAAAAAACCCTGCAAAACATAAAAAATTTGAAAAATCATAAAAAGGGCTGTAATCACAGGCCCTGTGTCACACTGGCCACTGCTGTTTATGCTACTGGTTTGGAGCATAGGCTAAAATAAGAGCCAGAGCATATCAAGAAGCGAGAGATTCATATTCATAACTATATTGTCTGAGTTTGTTGGAGCCTTGGTTGGCGAGTCTCTTGAGTTGTGCTTTTGAAGAAGTCACAAACAGTGACAGGTGAATGCTAACTGAACAGTGATCATAACATTAGACGCCTCTTTCTTTAACCTTTACTTTAAAGAAGCTCTCTTACTCCCACATTGACCGACCTACAGGGGGCTGGGATTAAAGGATTCTGTCTGGTCTCTGTCTGACTTTTCATTTGCAGCTAACTTTAGACAGATACAAGTTAGTGGTGTCTAAGTCAGATGTTTGAGGTGAAAAAAAAAACAGAAAAAAAAAACATTTCAAATGGAGGGGGGTCTTATATTTCTCTACAATTTGATTCATTATTATTTACAGACAACTACAGTGACTGTACAGTGAACAGTGGGTATATTTACAGCACAGACTTCTTCTATGAAAGAAATGTCTGATTAATATTTGAATATTGTGTTTGATTAAAGTCCGCATTCATGACTATCACATTTTTTGACCTTGTTAATATGTCTAAAAGCTGTTGTAAGATCCACATCATGAATGAAGCAAGCAGTCAGGCTAATGGCTATGAATATCTGCTTTCGTTCTACAGTCCACCAATAACAGTCTCAAAAAATAGAAAAAAAGAATAAGGAACAAATTGTGATGACTTGCAGGGGTGGGGCTTAACGTAAAAATTAAACTTACCATTCTGATGCATCAACTTGTAGGCAACTTTGTACAAGTAGTACTTCCTCTCCTACAGGGGAATCCGTGTATGGTTCAAACATACATGGCTGAACTACTCCAAAGTTAGAACCTAACAGCGGTTTATAGTAGACTAGTTTAAAAGTCAGAAGATGTCAGACCAATTCAGCTCTGGTTCACTAAGCTACAGGGGGCGGCTAAAAGTAGCACATTCATAGATCCACACAACCTAGATGAGGCAAACGTGTAGAATTACATCCAAGATGTTTTAAGTCCACAAATGGACTTTTTTCATAAAATAAAAAATTTTTATATTTTTCACAAAACAAAAATGAGTTTTTAAAGGTTTCATCAATGGCTGGAGCAGGACCAGGACCATTTGAAAATGATTAAAAGACAAGCAGATTTGTGACATTGGATTTAACTAAGTTGAAAAAAGTAATCTTCATAAAATCCATAGTGTTTTAATTAATATCTGAACATTTAGTCCTGTTGAGCGTGGCCAAGATTTTTCTTGCTGCGACCTTTAACACATTTTGTTTCTGACAAATAACATAGACCCCCCCTGAGCAAATAAAGAGGACTGGCAATGAATTGTTAAACAGCATGTAGTCCTCCACTAATGGTCCATTGTCAAGAAATGCATCACCATAATGAAGGATAATTTATGTCCCAAGTAGTAACATGAAACACTGTCTTGCTGTAGTGTCTCATAGGTGTGTAAGAGGTGAACCTTAATTATCTGGACATGATTGTGTACAGTACGTACATCCAAGATTGTGTGTGAAAACTGTAATCTAATTTTTGGAACTGAACAGTGAGTGGTGTAAGAGATGTCTGAGAAACCTGAAGATGTGTTATTGTAACACTGAGACATAATCATGTTGACAGAGCAACAGCTATTTTGTTTACCGAGCAGAACTACATTTTTTGTGAACTCGGCTCTGCACAGGAAGAACGAGATGTGCACCAAGGTGACTGTCAAACCATTTTAATATTAATAAGGAGGAGCCGGTTCTGACTGCATTGCTCTCTTCAAAGGCCAAAATCATTTTTGAGCATATGATTGTCAGTCCTGCCTGGCCTCACCAAATGCCATATGAATAATGTGGCAGTGTCTTGTCTGATAATACATGTTGCCAAAACATACAGTCATGATTTGATTGTTATTTAAAGTCATCCACAATAAACTCTGTGTCTATCATTTAATAAGTAAATCTAAAATGTCAGAACTTGACTCCCTCCGACGGTTGGCTGCGCCTAGAAATTCTGTCCATAAAAATTATGAACAGAACCGGTGACAAAGAGCAGCCTTGATGGAGATCAACCCTGACTGGGAACGGGTCTGACTTACTGCCGGCAATGCGAACCAAGCTCTGGCTCCGACAATACAGATTACGAATGGCCTGTAATAAAAGGCCATCTACCACATACTCCCGAGTTCAGTGGCTCCGGATTCTGTCTCTACTATTTGCAGATGACGTGGTCCTGTTGGCCTCATCGAACAGTGGCCTCCAGCTCTCACTGGGACGGTTTGCAGCCGAGTGTGAAGCGGTGGGGATGAGGATCAGCACCTCTAAATCTGAGGCCATGGTTCTCAAACGGAAAAGGGTGGATTGCCCACTCCGTGTTGGGGGAGAGTCGCTTCCCCCAACCCGGCGGAGTGGAGGAGTTCAAGCATTTCGGGGTCTTGTTCACGAGTGAGGGGAAAATTGACAGGAGATTGACAGACGGATTGAGGCAGCGTCGGCAGTGATGCGGACACTGAAGTGGTCTGTTGTGGTGAAGAGAGAGCTGAGCCAGAAGGCAAAGCTTTAAATTTACAGGTCAATCTACGTCCCAACTCTCACCTCTGGTCATGATCTCTGGGTAGTGACCGAAAGAATGAGATCGCGAATACAAGCGGCCGAAATGAGCTTCCTTCGCAGGGTGGCTGGGCTCAGCCTTAGAGATAGGGTGAGGAGCACGGACATCCGGGAGGAGCTCAGAGTAGAGCCGCTGCTCCTCCGCGTTGAGAGGAGCCAGTTGAGGTGGTTCGGGCATCTGGTCAGGATGCCTCCTGGACGTCTCCCTGGGGAAGTGTTTCGGGCATGCCCATCCGGGAGGAGACCCCGGGGCAGACCAAGGACACGCTGGAGAGATTACATCTCTCGGCTGGCTTGGGAACGTAGGAGTAGGTGGAAGTGGCCTGGGAGAGGAGTGTCTGGATCTCCCTGCTTAGGCTGTTGCCTCCGTGACCCGGAACCGGATAAGTGGCAGAAAACGAAACGAAACGAAATGAAAATGTCGGACCTCCACCGTAGAGATCAAAGTCTACCTTTTCACTGTCTGTAATTATACTTACTTTACTTAACTGTGTATATTGATTGGCACATACAGTGAATAATGTGAGTTACTCAGGAACAATATCCTTGTTCTTATTTTAACCTAAAACAAAATCTTTTACTTAATTTAACCATTCTGCCACTCTAGGCAAAAGTAAATTATGCCACCTGTTTATTTGCAGGGTACTGTACCATAACAACAGCAATGCATGAACACTGATCTGTCATACATACTGTATAAGGCCAAACCCGACAACAACATATAAATCCACACACATAATGCAAAATGCCAGTGCAACGCTAGTGTGTGTCAACAACATTAAAGTTTGCAATATGTGGCCATTTTATGGTTCTTTACACAAATAGCGCAAATAAAAGGGCCTACATGTATCATATTCCATAATC
>KV751327.1:7287879-7315680 GCA_001698575.1 Mola mola | reverse complement strand
CTGTCAAACATAATGTGATCTCTACTCAATCAGCATCTGAACTACAAATCGACTTTTACTAAATGGGCTTCAAATCAAAAGCTATTTTACTGAGGGCCTCATTCCCTAAGCCACCAGTTTGAAGAGCAAAGAGGACGAGGGCTTACGGCTGCCAGGCCTCTACATAACAAGAGCAGAAAAAGCTGTGAGCCCAGGTACCTCAGCCACATACTGTAGTAATAACATTTTGATTATGTGGGGAATGCAGCCGGTGCGGTGCTGTCTTATGATTAATTTATTTCAAGAGGACACTTGTCAGTAGATGCAATAGGACTGGGCTAAATGAGGTTTGATGCTGCAATATTGTGAGTTAAGTACAAGGAAACAGCCTGAAATGAAATTGAACAGAGCATTCCCTATTTAATGTTAATAGGAAAAGATTCAACAAAATGTCTCTCATTCATCAATAATCTCATGGTTTCATCCATCTCAAAGCCAGCCTGCCGAACCTGGCCTGCTTGTGCTTGTGCAGGGAATAAAAGCTGGTTTAGTTTTCATCGTTAGAAAACCTTAATTTGTTCACCACAACTAAATTACCATATTCATACCTTAGCGGTTCCTTGATTTCATTTACCTACTTGCTACACTGGTTAATGTCATCGTGTCAACTTCCACAAAATATCCTTAACATGATGAAAATGTACATACAGTCAATACCAACCAACCAGTACCTATACATCAAAAAAAAAAAAGAAAACAAATCTGAAGCATCCTTATAAACCTCTGTCACTTATATTGTTCCTTTAATTTCCCAAATGGAATCCCCACCACATTTGGTTATGTTAAACAACTTTACATTGAGATTAACATACCATTTTCTTTAGAATTAATGAATACATGATTAATTAACTATTACTTATTTTTATTTCAACAAACAACAAACAACTCAAGAAGACAAGGCGTAAAAAGGTGTAAGAAATGTACACTTACAAAGTCCTGCAATACCCATAGTTTTTTACAATACCACCATAAATCAATCATTTTATAATACAATTTGATTATATAATAGACCTCCATTTCCAGTTATGAATATTCATAAAGATAAACAATAAGGCGATAGCAGACTTCTATTTCAATTATTATTAGCATTCTAATTATTATAATTATCATTGTTTACTGTGGTTATTATAAAACCCCCACTAAGTAATTTTCTGAAGGCATAAATGTGAATCCAAATAAAAGATATTGTGTGCCTGGATGCTAGAGAAGTCGACAGGCATTTTTACCCAGAAACAGCAATACAAGTGAAGAGGGTGAAATTAGAAAGGCGAAATGGCAGGATAGCACAAATCTGGGAACACTGAAAGTGTTGGAGTTATTTATTAAAAAACATAAAACAAACAGACTCAGAAGGAGAGAGGAACAAAAATGAGTCATGAAATTGTATGTGTCGAGAGAAAAACGGTCGACACGAGATGATATTGTATAAAACATCGCTGCAATATGGCTCATGCCGAAACCCCCCCACAAAGGATGATTTGTGAGGTAGACATGGCAGACTCAACTGGCACGGGGGTCCTGTAGCTTCTGTGCTGCATCTTCAACGAATAACAAAACACTCAAACAGGACGTTTTTAAAGCTGTAAGGACCTTTTCTGTGTTTGTATTGTGTGAGAGAGAAAAAAAAAATGAAAATTTTACTGACAACACTCGGACTGCGTTAGGGTATCGTGCTATAATCAGATAATCAGTTGGTTCATTCTGCCTCTTGCATGGGATGGCATCAGAATGTGGTTAATGTTATCCCTCAAAATCTGCTACTGGATTTTCGCTATCTGTTGCACCTGACCGGACTATTTCTGGGCTGATGCCTGACCTTTGGTGTCCACCCTCGCATTTCCCTTTGATCACTTCCTAACAATGGAACCCTGGTATTCTGGCTTCAGCCTTGTATTGTGTGTGGATCTGTGTGTGAGGAAGGGGTGTAATGGTACTGACAGCTAATGGTTTTAAGGATTTGGGGATTTTTCGGTGCAGCATGGACAACAATAAAGGAAGTGACTCCTCCAAAGTAGCTAAATTACTACTGCATACGTATGCTCCCCAGCAAAAAATGTTTGCAAGCTCAGTCAGCTTTCTTGCAGACTGTGGTATTACTGTTTATTTTGGCCATTCCTGAATGTATGAAAAAAGAGCAGATGTTGGTACTAGGTAATGGGTGAGCAAAGACATAATTTGGATGAATATTTCATTGAAATGGGTCAAGTTGCTTTTGTGTTATCTTGCTAAGAAAACGAAAAAACAAACAAAGGGACACAGGGGCAAAAATAACCAACATCTTTCTTCCATAAATGAAAAAAACATGGTTTGGATATTATTTAATAAAATGAATCACTTTCTATAAGCTTAAATGCCTTTTAAGTAAAGAGGAATGTTTAATGGATAATGCATATGCAGTTCATATTCTGCAATAGGTTTAAGTTTACATACCATTAGTACAATCATTGACGCCTTGGTCACAGGCTAGGAACTAAAATGTGCTGTTACTGACGTGCTACAACCGTACAGACTGTGCAGTAGGACTGCAGCCTCACAAAGTGAGATGGCTCACACTTTCCCTCCATCATTAGTGCAGGAATAAATGATGATTTACATTTTTAAAACAACTTTTAATGCCTTGTTGGGGCAGTCTGATTATGAGATGAATGTCCACTTTATTTCAGCATTTATTCATTAACTACATCTAAGCACTAATATGCTTAATTTGCACACACACACACCTACCTTTCCTCTCTGTGTCTGCTCTGTTGGCGAAGTGATCAACATGAAAGCCTATAATAAATGCTTTAAAGCTTTAAACAATGGCATACATAGGCTCACAAAAACAGTTTGAGGTCAGATGAAAATCAATGCATTACCAGAGGGATATCAGAAGAAGAGAGAAATAAAATTATAATAAAAGAGACGTTTTATATGACAATGTTGATATTGTTGCGTTCTACCACAAACAGACAAAATGTCTGTATAAATGTACTATGTGACAATGCATTACTGTTGAGTATTTCTTGTCAGGTGGAGGTGCAGGGAGCAGTGGATGAAGGCCGCAATGGCAAATGAGGACACCTTAGCTATGTTTACATACGCAAAATTTCTTAATCAGATTAAAAATATTAGGGATTGAAAATTCCGAATCCGCTGTTTATATGGACGCTAAATCAAATATTGCGATCATGACGTACGTATACACGCACCAAGCTTTAATCAGAATAGCAGCATTTTGAAATGCGCAGATTTGTCTAATTTCCCTAAAATAACTGCAGAAGAAGAAGTTGTACTTCCGTCTGTGCTGTAAACAAACGCCAGTGTGGCTTCACTTTGCCCTTTCGCGCTTTTCCCTGCAAATTAAACTCCGCACTTTTAAAGAATGGACCTGCGCCAGGTTGTGAAAGCCCTACCTTTGTTTCTACTGTTCTCCGCGATCAAGCTACGGGTTCAACAATGCATAATGCTCCTGAGTTACAGGAGGAGAGAGCGGGAGGACATGAGCAGCACACATGCGCAGTGAAGGTAATTTTACCCCAAACAGGAAGTCGCGATCAGCATAAACCACACCTCTCGATATGAATATAATTTCTTTCCAAATGATTCCAAATGAGCCGAATTGGATCAGAATCTTCCAATTGACGTGTTTATATGAAGCATTTTTATTCTGATCAGGTCTTTTTTCAGAATATTTATGTCCATGTGAACATAGTGACGCATTGAGGCCAGATAGACAGCCACTGCTTCAAGTGCTAAAATTGCATTTTCTGGGTAATACTCTATTCTATATGTCTTTTTTTGTGATTAAATAAATAATAAAAAAATATAAAATGAATATGATAACAACTATCCTGTACCAAATATTTAAAGATGATGTATTGTTGGGAACATGAAGAGGTCTTTATACTGAAGCTACTGTTCATACATCATATACATTCCCATGCGAACATGGGAACAACATGGGAAGCTTTTCCAGTACCAGGGCCACTGGTGGCCACTGCTAATGCTTAAAAGATGACAGTCCAACTCCCATTGCATTGAGAAAAAAAGCAATGTAAAAAGCAATCCAATAAGTATGTATAGGCCAAATTGAGCTAGAAGCACTGAAAAAGCCTTATATCATTATTTATGAGCTGAACGCTTCATTGGTCAGCTACTTATGAATAGATTTACTTTCTATTTTGTCAACATGAAACTAGCAAATCTGATTTGGATCTCCATTAAGAATCCAGTTTCTCTCAGTAGTGATGTCTCGCTTGCCATTTGAATTATATTATATATGTCTCAGGACTGCTTAGAGGAACAAAAGTGCATCAATAGCGAATTTGACTGAAGGATAAACTGATCAAATTTTTGTGGTCAGGACACTGTAATCTATTAAACAAAGTTTTATCCATATCATCTCATGGATTGACACATTAAATATGACTATTTCAAACAAAATATTATAAATTATGATTGAATAATGAAAATGAATTCATGTTTTATATCCAAATGGTCACAGTTCAACTTCACCCGGACAGCTTAATGTTCTACAAAAAACACTTTTTGTCAGCTTCAGAAAGACTCTCTTGGACCCACAGAGCAGACCAGAGACAGACAAGGTCGTAAAAACAGTATTTAATAACAAAACTGGTTCGGTACACGGGTGAGCAATCAATGAAGACAACGGCACAAAATCACTAAGCAAAGACTGGTCAAAAACAGTAAGCAAGACTCAGGCAAAGGTGTCAAGAACACTAGACTAAAGGCAGAACACGAGAAAACCAACTGGGTCATACGCAAGACAACTAACACAAGGAAAAATGCCGGAAACACTACTCACAAGGACGCAGACGATCTGACGAAGACAAAGTGGGAGATTGGGGTATAAACACACGAGGGGAGGAGAAACGATGAGATACAGGTGTAGACAACTGACAATCAACACGGAAGTAAACTTGAGAAGAAAGGAGGAATACACTTACAGTTACCAAAATAAAAGACCAACTGGAAACAGAGAATGAAAACAAACCAACTGACTGGTAATTCTGATATTAGTTAATTATTCTGTTAGAAACACCATATCGAGATATTAGATTGTATTGATTGTCTGTCCTGCTGGGTTGAAAATGTGTTAAGCCTCCAGGTTTTAGAATTTGTAGCTTCTTTGCAGCAACACACTATTTAAATCCTTTAGTCCATCCCAAACTCTTTGGTTCAGCTGATTTTGATCTTCAGCTGGTTGTCATTTGTCCATGTGACGGAGCTCTCTGTCAGTAACTACAGTTATGAGTCTGAACAGTAATGGATAGAAATTGCAACTTGTAATGGGGAATCATAGTTCTGTACATAAAATAAATATAATCTCTGTATTTTATCAGCATAAAGTTATAATAAATAGTATTAACCAAGGTTTAAGTGCATATGCAACGAAATGAAATAAACATTGAGTTGATATTTATATATCATCCTCTGTGTTACATCTATTTCCGTGGTGTCCACATGCTGTGTGCAGAGAAAAGACCTGAAACTGTGGCTGCAGGGCTGCACTCTCTGCATTATCGCTGCCGACAGAGAGGAAAACTGCTTTCCCCTCTGTTGTGCCTCCGGTGTGAATCTCAGCTCAGCGTGCTGAACCTGTTTCTTTTGTTCCCAATCAACCCAGATTTTTCAAGTCAATAAATACACTTTGATTTTTTTCTTTCTCAAGGAGCTCTTCAGATGGAGGCTTAGACAGGGCTATTAATTGACCCCTACTCTCACTTAAGAGGACATTGTGATTGTATTCCTTTACTATCGATCCTGTGTATGTGTGTGTGTGTATATGTCTTCAGTATAATTTAAGATTATTGATTGTGTATTGTCTGACTGTACATCTGCAAGAAACTGTTGGAAAAATTATGGAATTAAGGAAAAATATATGAGTAAAAAAGTTAAAAGAGTTAAGCTTAATTAAAAGTTTGGGTATCTGCAAGAATTGAAAAAGAAAGACGTCTTGAGACTGAATATTGCATTAGAACTTTACAAAAAAGAAAAAGAAAAGAGCAGAAGGAAAAATATGGAAACAGGCAAATGAGCAAATTAACAAGGAAAAGTAGTACCCACACCCTGGTCTGTCTCTCTCTCCATTTATATGTAATACATGGTGAGTATAGCTAACAGTAGGCTGGAGCTTGGTGTTGATTCTCTATTGATGGGTCATCACTTGGAAGAGTGCTTTGCCCTTTAAATGTCAACATAAGAGATCATCCTCCAACAGCATCATCACATTATAAATTTGTCATTGTTATACTGTATGTTGGAAAATAACAGTTTGCCGTCCGTGCTGAACATGACTGCTCGACCTACAATCTGTCTGGTCTAATTATAATGCTAACTTTTTTTTTCTTTTGACTGTGAAGTTAAGAAATGATAATTGCATTATTTTTTCCACAAATATATGTTTATCAAATAATTTGCAATTTTCATCAAAAACATATGTGTATGTTGTGACTTTTATACAAATTGTTGAATCTGCATTTACACACTACTTGTGGTTCGTGCTTTTTTTTGAGATGCCCCTGATGTGATTTCATCCACAGATTTTAATTTTTTTCAACAGAGAACTCTCTGTAGTATATATGTATAGGGTTAGGGTTAGGGTTATGAGTATATGTATAGTAGGTATCTAATAATATATGTTCTAAGTCACATAATAATAAGCCAGTTCTGTTAAGAGACAGTCGTGAAGAGCTGGCTTTACAGTACATGTTGCAAGCCAACGTGTGGCTTCTGATGATAATGGAAACGCAAGCAATGAACATTATCCAATGACGCTCAATAATCTTGCTCCACTCATCCCCTCAGCTACAGGTTAAATTGTCAACTGTGACTCTTTGTCTAGCAGTTCTGTAGTATCAGGGATTGTCGATGTAATGCAACAGGAAAAGGATATCACAAAGTTCCTGATGAAATAACAAAAGCTTTCTACCTTACCACCTCAAAACATTCCCCTCTTTAAAGGAGATGCTTTGGAAGATAAGACTCTATATCAGGGTTTGAATATGGCATAGAGAGTAAAACTGAGAGCAGCAAGGATTGTTTCTATTTTATGGAAAACTACACCAGCAACAGGACTTGATCCAGGGTCTACATATCTGCAGTCTACATATGGATTTGGACCTGGGTTACAAGATATCAAAGAAACTCTCAAAGGAACATTTTGGAAATTAATAGGCTCTTTGTGGCATGCATAAACAAGACCTACAGTTGGGTTGGCCTACAGTACAAAACACATAATGATGAGGCTTCAATGCACTTGTTCTCTCCCTCATTAGCTGTGATTATGCAATGACATTAAACATGCATGCCATTGTTAACAAGCCTACATATACTGTAAGCTGAGAGAAAAATTGAGAGGCACTGCTTTTGATATTCAGAAGACAAAGCTTTAAAGAGAACAGAATTATGTGCTAGCCCCGAGCTAAAGCCAACCAAGAAAGGTACTAACAGTCTGGTCAGCTCCTTTACCAAGACCTTTCTCTTTTGTCATGGTGAACACAGCATAACACAGTCTAAGACTTTGAAAAGGCCCCTATGCTATGCTGAAGGACTATGCTTCAGTTGCTTGATTAAGTTCTATGAAAAGAAAATTACATTTTGAAGTGTGCTCACTGACACATCCTGTGGTGTTGCACATGAAAAACAAAGATAAGCCACACCTGAAGGAAGACTCATCTGATGATGGTGAGAAGTATGCTGTGATCGGCGATCAGTGAGTTGGTTGACACGGCTGACAAAATCAGCGCCAATCTTAGGGCAGGTGTCACAGACAGTATCCAAACCATCGTTCCAGTCCAGGTGTAAATGCAAAGAAAAGCAACCAAATTGCTTACATCATATGCCTTCTTGGGTCCAGGCAGCACCGCCACTTTTTGTGCTAAAGAGCCTATGAATGAGGAAGATGTTCAAAGTGGTCTCATCTCAGAAATAGGTCTGCTGATTGGAATGAATGTGCCAAAGGCCATCAAACCAGAGGAGGTCATTAAAAGCTTATATGATAAGCCATGTGCCAGAAGAACTGTCTTTAGATGGACAGTGACCTTAGAGAGCAAGCATCTGTGAAGCAACAAGAGCGCTACATACGCTACATCAAACAGCGTGTCCCGTGGCCAAGCTTGATGAGCTTTCAAGTACGACTTCCCTGAAGGTAGCCAAGGGGAACATCTGGAGCTGATGGAAGAGGAAGAGGAACTCTGCATCAATCAGGAGGGAGAGCAGCTTGCACTGACGCAGGAGACTGATAATGACCACAACAACAATCAGTAATGCAAGATCATGGGCTTGGTGGAATGCTGACTCATAATTATGATCTCTTTGTCTTAATGGTACCAAGAAATGATTTAGAATTGCACTTCAATAAAGTTAAGGGACCCTGTTTTGAAAGGTCTGAAATATCCCTTCCTGCTTTCTGCTATTACTATTTGACACTTTCTCTCGTCTTACTTACTCTGTATTCTGTTTTGGATTCAGGAAGTCTCCAGAAACAGGAACATGGGTCTGATGATTTATTACTGTTTATTAAATACCTGCTCTATTAACCTCACTGGAACTACAGAGGCCTGCAGTTCGCCAGTGAACCAAGGTTTCAAAAGTGAGCAAAGTCCTTTGACAGGAAGTGTTTAACTCGAAAGGAAAACTGAATATTAACGTGTACAAGGTTCTGAACATGTTATGTGCCCTTTCATATCATATCTTATAAATTGTGTAAATGAACAACCTCATTAAATTTGAGATTCTGCAAGGAACAAGTTTTTTTTTCATGCTTTTTTAGCTTCATATTTAGCTGGATTCGGCACGTGAGAAGCAAGATAAGAGCGACTGAAGGTCTAACTACACTGTGTATTTATCATTAGTACATTATTATGTTTTGCTCGTTTACTGTGCCTTTGTTTAACTGAATTTTCTACACTTTTTCTCTTAGTGGAATAACCACATTTACCTTTTAATGTAACATGCAAACCTTCATGTTTCAAAACAAAACTATATTAATACTATGTTGATTGGATAAAATGTACACACTGCAGGGGTGAATGGGGCTGTCAGGGGGATGGGGAGTAATGACCAAAGGAAAGAGGGAATGATAAAATGATATGCAAGAGAAAATGTGGGTGTGAATGGATGGATGGATGAAGCATCCAGAGAGAAAAAAGGGATGAAAAAAAGATAAAAGTAAAGTGAAAATACACACACACAAGGACATCAGAGAGAAGGATCAAAGAGAAGGACAATAATAAGGAGCCTCACAAAGAAGTAAATGGCCATGAATTTCTGCTGTTTGATTTGTTGTTTTTGATGATAGTCAGACCAGCCTGTGCACATTTTGTCCTGAAAGATGTATTTTTTATGGTTTGGCTCAGGTAGTGACTCTGTACTGTGGCTTTTATTCACCAAGCTCCAAGGTGCAACAGCCTGCAGGTTATGCTGTGGTTACCATGGAGTCTCCAGGGGTGACAGGCAGAGAAGAGAGCAATGTTTCCTTAATTAGACCGAACTGTACACGATAAGACCAGGGGTGGAGCAACACGCACACACAGTAATAGTGTGCTGCTGCAGGTCACAGGTAACAGTGTGGGTGGACAATAAATTCCAAGCAAGTCTAATAACAGCTCTGATTGGTAGATATTTATCCTCAAGTCATACATACCTCTAATCTGTATAAAAAGAATTGTTTCATAAATCGGGGGATGGAATTTCAGTCTCTTCAACCAAGAGCCACATTTATAAACATTTATATTAGTCAAGCAGATAAAATGTAACAACCTTTGTCAGGTTGTAAATAGAGCGATGCTGATCTTCATCTTATTATTATAATTATTTTGCCAGCGCTATTTTGAATTAAATTTGGTTATCTTGAAAACTGATACTTTAATATAATGCTGTAATAAATGTTGTGTTTTCTTGTTGAACTGCAATTCTAATTTTCAAGTTAAAGAATTTGCTTCGGTTAAGAATTGCAGACTTTTAAAAGTTTTTTGTTTTTTTTAATAAATCCCCCAAAAAATGCATACCAGGGTTTGGGAGTTTTGGGCTTTTTTTTTTTTTTTTTTTTTTTTACTTTACTTTTGAATTTGCCTTCATTAACCACATTAAAAATGTTTACCACGATCAACACATCCTGTGTTATCATACTGGACCCAAATACACATGAAAAACACACAGTATGACAAACAGCAATCGTGATATTTGAATAAATGCAGCTTCTGTCCCATCTCCTTTTATATTCTTACAAAAACCCAAAATAAATTGTACACTATTATATCTTCACTTTTATTTTGTCTATTGACAGGGAAGTGCTGTACATGTTTCTCTTTTAGGCAGCAATGGGATGTCATTTGACTTTTTTGAAAGGGGTTTTTGTTTGGCCCCCATTTTGTTTGTATGTAGTACAGGCAATTCATCACGTGGGCAGTGGAAGACACACTCCTGGCTGTGGTTTCATACTAATCTGCTGCATGATGGTTGCGGTAGTAATATACAAAAAATATGTATCAATGCACCAACAAAGCAAATGAGAAGAGGAACAGGGCAAACTAGTCAGCAAGAAGTTTCTCTCAGCTCTGCAGAGACTATTCACCTTGTCTAGTTTTGAAGGAAGCATCGATCAATCAGTAAGGAGGTCAAGCAAAGGCATAGGAAATCCGTTCAATTTTCACAATAAAACATCCACTGCAAACTCCAGATTGTGTGTGACCTAGGCTGGGCGAAAAATACATGTGGGCCTGAGAAATATAATTGTAGTGGAGTAAAATGTAATCTTTTTGACAGTGAAGAAATGGGACAATGCAGGTTGACATGTGATTACCGGATCTCTGAGGGTCTTAAGACTGACAGACTACATTTGTGCCACATCAGCAGTTAATAAACACAGGACCATCGTGGTAAAAAGAGACCTGCTGCTTCTTTTTGTGGGGGTTGGATGTGGGGTGGGCCACCCAACATGCGGCGTTGTACATTTGAAAGTGTTCTATTTGCAGCCATGCATTTTGTCAAACTCAATTGTCCACATCAAATGGACATTTCAGTTATTTTATTTTTCTAATAGTTCATTATTTTACTTTCCCTCCACTTGGGCAGATTTGAATGTTACTGATTACTTTTGACATTTTTTTGGTGCACTGTCAGTATGATAGATGCCGTGGTACTGGAACTGTCCTCTGTGGTTGAGCACGTCATGTCACTTATTCTGTTTCACAGAAACCCTTTGTTGTATGCTCTACATAGAAAGCAATACATGTTGTTGGTTCAGTTGTATTCCTTTTGATAAAAAACAAACAAACAAATATTTGAATGAAGATGAAGCAAATTACTACCATGTTTTACAGATATTGCGGGAAACAAAAGGTTTAACTTCCCTTTTTTCCTACAAACTTTTGGACCAATGGTTTATAGGAGGAAGGTGTATCTAATGATTTATTGTCCAATTAAAAGTAATACAAGAAAGTTCCCCTCCAGGAACTGCCACCTTACTGCGGTGGAGGGGTTTTGGTGCCCTAATGATCCTAGGAGCCATATTGTCGGGGGCTGTTTGCCCCTGGTAGGGTCACCCAAGGCAAATTGGTCCTAGGTGAGGGGCCAGATAAAGCGCGGTTCAGAGGACTTCTATGATGGTGACAAACAAGGACTTGTGTACCCTGCCCGGAGGGATACCGGGACCCCGCCCTGGAGCCAGGCCTGGGGAAGGGGTCCATAGGCGAGCGCCTGGTGGCTGGGCCTTTGTCCATGGGGTCTGGTCGGGCTCAGCCCGAAAAGGAGAATTGGGTCCGTCCTCATGTGGGCCCACAACCCACAGGAGGAGCCATAGAGGTCTGGTGCTATGTGGATCGGGTGGCAGTCAAAGGCAGGGGCCTTGGCGGTCCGATCCCTGGTTGCTGAAGCTGGCTATTGGAACATGGAATACTACCTCTCTGGTGGGGAAGGAACCTGTGCGAGAAGTTGAGAGATACCGGCTAGATATTGTCGGCCTAACTTCATCGCACAGTTCGGGTTCTGGAACCAGCCTTCTTGAGAGGGGTTGGACTTTTTTCTATGCTGGAGTTGTCCCAGGTGAGAGGCGGAGAGCAGGTGTGGGCTTATTAATAGCTTCCCGGTTCTCAGCCAGTCTCCTACTAGGAGACTTCAACACTCATGTGGGCAATGACAGCGAGACCTAGTTGTATCATCTGATCTGCGACCGTATGTGCTGGACAATCGGGTAGAGAGGAAAAGAGCTGTCAACTGATCCCAACCTGGTGGTGAGTTGGATCAGGTGGCGGGTTAGGAAGCCGGACAGACAGGCAGGCCCAAGCGAATAGTGAGGGCCTGCTGGGAACGTCTGGCTGAGGACCCTGTGAAAATGGTCTTCAACTCCCACCTTCGGAGGAGCTTCAACCACATCCCAGAGGTAGTGGGGAGCGTGGAATCTGAGTGGGCCATATTACGCGCTGCCATTGTTGAGGCGGCTGCTCGAAGCTGTGGTAGCAAGGTCGCTGGTGCTAGTTGTGGCGGTAACCCCAGGACCCGCTGGTGGACACCAGAGGTGAAAGGGGCCGTCAAGCTGAAGAAGGAGACTTGCAAGGCATGGCTGGCTTGTGGGACTCCCGTGGCAGCAGACAGCTACCGGCAGGCCAAGCGATCTGCGGCTCGGGTGGTCACTGAGACAAAAACCCGGGTGTGGGAGGAGTTTGGTGGGGCCATGGAACAAGACTTCCAGTCGGCGCCGAAGAAATTCTGGCAAACTGTTCGGCGACTCAGGAGGGGAAAGCGGAACCCCGTCCACACGGTCTTCGGTGTGGGAGGGGAGTTGCTGACCTCAACTGAGTCTATAGTTCGGCGGTGGAAGGAATACTTCGAAGATCTCCTCAATCCAACACGCATTCCGAGGAGGAGGCAGAGCTGGAGGACTTTGGGCTGGGCTCTCTCATCACTGGGGTCGAGGTCACTGGGGCTGTCAAACAACTTCGCAGCGGCAGCGCCCCGGGGGTGGATGAGATTCGTCCTGAGCTCCTCAAGGCTCTGGATGCTGTCGGGCTGTCATGGTTGGCATTCCTCTACAACATTGCGTGGACATCGGGGACTGTGCCTTTGGAGTGGCAGACAGGTGTGGTTATCCCCCTATTCAAGAAGGGGGACCAGAGGGTGTCTTCCAAATACCGGGGGATCACACTCCTCAGCCTCCCTGGGAAGGTCTACTCCAGGGTGCTGGAGAGGAGAGTCCAGATGCTAGTTGAACCTCGGATTCAAAAGGAACAATGTGGTTTTCGTTCTGGCCGTGGAACACTGGACCAGCTCTACACACTTGCAAGGGTACTGGAGGGGGCATGGGAGTTTGCCCAACCAGTCCACATGTGTTTTGTGGATCTGGAGAAGGCTTATGACCGTGTCCCTCAAAGTGTCCTGTGGGGGGTGCTCCAGGAGTATGGGGTAGATGGCCTTTTGTTACGGGCCATTTGATCTCTGTTTTGTCGGAGTCAGAGCTTGGTTCGCATTGCCGGCAGTAAGTCAGACCCGTTCCCAGTCAGGGTTGGTCTCCGCCAAGACTGCCCTTTGTCACTGGTTCTGTTCATAATTTTTATGGACAGAATTTCTAGGCGCAGCCAAGCGGCGGAGGGAGTCAAGTTCAGTGGCCTCTGGATTCCGTCTCTGCTATTTGCAAATGACGTGGTCCTGTTGGCCTCATTGAACATTGACCTCCAGCTCTCACTGGGACGGTTTGCAGCTGAGTATGAAGCGGCGGGATGAGGATCAGCACCTCTAAATCTTAGGCCATGGTTCTCAGGCGGAAGATGGTGGATTGCCCATTCCGGGGCGGGGGAGAGTCGCTTCCCCAAGTGGAGGAGTTCAAGTATCTTGGGGTCTTGTTCACGAGTGAGGGGAAAAGGAGCGGGAGACTGACAGACGGATTGGGGCAGTGTCGGCAGTGATGCAGATGCTGAAGCGGTCTGTTGTGGTAAAGAGAGAACTGAGCCAGAAGGCAAAGCTTTCAATTTACAGGTCAATCTACGTCCCAACTCTCACCTATGGTCATGAGCTCTGGGTAGTGACTGAAAGAATGAGATCGCGAATACAAGCGGCCGAAATGAGCTTCCTTCGCAGGGTGGCTGGGCTCAGCCTTAGAGATAGGGTGAGGAGCTCAGACATCCAGGAGAGGCTCAGAGTAGAGTTGCTGTTCCTCCGCGCTGAAAGGAACCAGTTGAGGTGGTTTGGGCATCTGGTCAGGCCTCCTGGACGTCTCCCTGGGGAGGTGTTCCTGGCATACCCATCCAGGAGGAGATCCCGGGGCAGACAAAAGGACCTGCTGGAGAGATTATATCTCTCAGCTGGTTTGGGAACATCTTGGTGTCCCCCCGGAGGAGTTGGTGGAAGTGGCCAGGGAGAGGAGCGTCTGGATCTCCCTGCTCAGGCTGTTGCCCCCGAGACCCGTGACCCGGATAAGCGGCAGAAATCAAAACAAAACAAAAAAAAGAAAGTTTCAGATGTTCAGATCCAGTGTCCTCTCCTCTTTCTCTACATTTAGACACAGCTTCTCCTTTCATTGCCAAGGGAAATTCTTATCATATTCATGTAAAAGCAATTTTTGAGAGTTTTTTCCTGAAGAATGTAATTCACCTCGTCTTTTTCTCATCCTTGTAATCCTTCATCGATGACATCTTGGTGTTTTCTTTAAGACAATTTGGACAGTGTGGTAATTACATTATAATCTTGCAAACACCCACTCACATTTTGAATGACACCTAGAAACAATACTGTAATAGTTCACTTTACAATACTGGTCACAGATTATTAACTGTGATTAAAGGTGTCATGATTAAAGGTGTAATTTGTAACATAGATGATTGTTCAGGATGTGGGCTGTCTGAGATTGTCAGATACTGATGTTCCTAGTTGGTGGACAGCTTGAACAGACTGACCTAAAGAAGCATCAGCATGACAACCCAGGAAAAGTCAAGATCTTAAAAATTGCTCCTTTATGGATTGCCTATGATGAAAATCACATTGTGACCTTGTTAACATGACCATGTGATGTTTTTTTATGTACTACAAAAGACATCATATCTAAAATTAGCAGTGTCATGGTTATGGCTGTGGAGGATGCTTTCATTTGCAGTCTACCAATAGATAGATAGAGATGACTTTATTAATCTCTGTAGGAAATTAATTCATCACAGCAGAAAGGATGTTCAGATAGAGGGCCAATAGAATATATAACAGTATAAAGTAAAAAATGAAAATAAAAAGTAGAAAAATCTAGCCAGTATAGGCAGGCGCAAAAATCTAACAATATATGCAGAAGTTGTGCAGACTGCAGAGTTTAGTGCAAGTAGGAGGAGGTGAATGATTTTACCAGGTAAAGTGTCTAGTTTCTAATAACATAGGTGTTGAAAAGTCTGATTGCACTGGGGAGGAGCGACATCCTGTATCGTTCCTTGTAGCAGTCCAAAAAATGAATTCTGACAGTCTAAGGAACTAATCCTGACAACATACAGGAATGGGACTTAATGTTGTAGAAATTTACCATCCTGTACAAATTTACCCTTTTGATGCATCAACTTGCAGGCAACCTTGTAAAGGTGCTGTGCGGCATATAGTAGGCTACTTTAAAAGTGGGAAGATGACAGAACAGCTAAGCACTGGCTCCAGCTTCAGGCAAGGGGCGGAGCAGAAAGCAGAGAGAAGGCTAAAGTAGATCACCGCAACCTAGATGAGGCAAAGGTGTAGAATTGCATCCAAGGCTACAAAAAATTTTTTGTGTAAAAATCAAATTGAGATATATGATGTTATGAGAAAGAAAATAGTTTTTAAGGGTCTAGTCAATGACTGGGGCAGGCAGCATTCGAAACAAATGTGCCTGTCATTTGCTGAGTAAATCAGAAAGAAAAAAATCTGTTGTAATAGACTCTGTGAAATTAGGCAATGCTGATCAAATATGAAAAGATATTTTACCACTGCATCCTGTAGCCAATATCTCTCTTCAGAGGTGATCAGAAACATGTTTTATACCACTGTTTAACTGGGAGAAAGTTTCTGAACATGTCAACATGATGATGTGAGGAGGATCAGAAAATGTCGTGATGAGAACATGTGATTCAGTCTGATAATATGCACCGATGTGGAAATTTTGGGCCAATACCCCTATGATATTCATCCAACACCTAGGTGGAGCCAGTTGTATTAACAGCAGATGTAGCCAGTGAAAAATTAATGAGACACAACAGATTATTGTTGCCAGTGATATTGGTGAATGCCACCTTCTTTGCAGATGAGGACCCTGCATCCCTAGACATTATAGTACACGCCAAATCAAAAAATCTAATAAAATCTCTAAAATTACTGGATAGGCCAAGGCTCATTAAAGTCTGGATCGCTCTTGCTGATGTTTTGGTGGTGTTAAGTAACGGAGACTGTGGGAGAGCGGAGAATTTTCTGTCAGCTCCTATGTTGGAAATTCTCCAGTATGGCTGCACAGTTGTTACAACTTATGTAAATGTCACAAATAGCAAGTATCAAAGAGTCAGTCTGCTAAGAAAAAAGGTAGCTGCACTTTCTACCTAAAGTTCTTTCATTAAAGCACAGCTGAACATCCTTGACATATCATAGTATAATTTATCTGGGTAGATTTATCTCTATTTATCTTCTTTGCTGTCTGTCTGTCAGACGAAGTGAATGGTGCATTCAGGTGCACATCTTAAACTCTGTGATCTTGTTTTGTATGGCATAGAGATGTCATGGTGTGTTAATGTGTGCCTCAAAAACCCAGAAAGCTTCTCACAGAAGGCAACTGGACTTCTTGTAGGTCCTTGAAGACGTTTCGCCTCTCATCCAAGAGGCTTCTTCAGATCTAAATTTCGGGTAGGGAGTCCCCAGTATTTAATCTTGTGGAGGATCCTTCTCACTTATAGAAGTAGACAAAGGGTACAATGCCCCGCCCCCATTCTGTGGACCCAGATCCTACCACCATCAATTGTGTCGTCACTCCCCCCCATCATGTGATTTGCTAGTTTCACATGAGCCAATGTGTGAACTGTGGCTAAATTTCCTGGGAAGCGATTTCAAAACTGCATTATATGTGGCAGACAGTTGATGTCTGAGGCTCCTCCTCTGTTAAGTGATGACTATTCCAGCTTGACATAGATGGCCTCCTTTACTCCTCTCTCAAACATCTATGCTCCCTGTCCAACACAAGCACATTCTCATCCTCAAAGGAGTGTCCCTTCTCATTTAAATGTAAGTGGACTGCTGAGTCCTGGCCGGAGGAGCTGGCTCTCCAGTGTTGAGCCATGTGTTTGTGGAGAGGTTGTTTGGTCTCCCTGATGTAAAAATCTGTGCACTCTTCACTCTACTGGTATGCTTAAACAACATTGTTAAGTTTGTGCCTGGGAGTTTTGTCCTTGGGGTGAACCAGTTTCTGTGTCAGAGTGTTGCAGGGTCTGAAGTGAACTGGGATGTTATGTTTAGAGAAAATTCTTCAAAATTTCTCTGACACCTCTGCCACATTTGGAATGACAATGTTGTGGCGTTTGTTCTTCTCCTCTTCCTGCGTTGTCAGGGTGTTGTTCCTGGAAACCTTAGTGGATTTGACGTATGCCCAGTTAGGGTATCCACAGGTTTTTTTTTTATATAAAAACGAAATGTTTTCAAGGAACTACAAAAAGTCCAGTTGCCTTCAGCGGAAACACCAAGACTACCATGACCTGGATGAATCTCCACAGACACTTAGAATGAGGACATTAACCAAGATATCTATTTTTTTCTTTCACCAAAGTACTTTAAAGAATGAGATGCTAAAGTATTGACAATATCCCATTCAGTTCTATTTGGCAGATTCTTAAACTGTTATTAAAAAATCAAATCGTTATCAGCAGTACTATCGCTCCCCAAGTAGCTTTTAATTTTTACGTTGTTTGTCTAAAGGTTTATTTATTTATTTCTGTTTTTTAAATATGAACACCAACCAAATACAGTTTAAAATTCATTATGGAGACTGTGATTCCAGACTGGGGAAAATACAAATGACTCTAAATGGATATTCAGTATAAAACTGCTGTTTATAGACATTTCATTAGTCTACTTGCATTGCAGCTCATGGTGTTATGCTCAACCGCTGAGAAAAACACTTTGTTTTACAAGCTGTGTGTTCTCTTCCATTTCTGTCTTGCCACGTGTGTACACCACGACACGCTTCATGCCATGGAAGTGTCCTGGCCGCGCTATTTATTTTATGTACAACGGTAAAATTGGATTTACTCAATCTTAAATGCTGAAATGGCTCCTGAATCTGGATTGACAGATTTATTACTGCTTTACTCCTCACAGTTGAAGTCACAAGTCCGTGGATCCGTCTTCTGCCTGGGTGACTGAGACGCTCACGCTCTGTCTCTCACTTCATCTCTCTTACAGATTTAACTTATCCCAACTGTGAGGCCACTAATCTATTTGTTTTCTCTGCACTCATCTTTCTCCTTCTCATCCTCGCCCTTGTTTCACATCTCCCAGTGTTTCTAAAGGGGCACACTGTTTGCTAGCTCTGCAATGTCCTTCTAACCTTTCTCTTGCTTCTCTGTCTAATTTAATGACACTGCAGTAGTTGAGGGTGTTTGCATGTGCCCTTGTGAAAAGTCTTTTCAGGGTCATGTGTTTTCTCAGACCTGGGCATAAATAATTGAAATTGAAAATCCTTGGAGGACTGTAGAGGAAGGGATAGTAGGCATGAAACCTAGACCAGAAATGGCAGGATAAAAGGGCAGTGTGATGCATAATTTTGTCTCACAGTTTGGAGAGGAGTTGTCAATATTTCCCCTTCATTCACCTCATTTAATCCTGACACCGAGCTTGACATTGTTGACAAGTCTAATGACTACATTGTGACAGAGAGAGTAAATTATAAAAAGCTTTTTGAAAGTTGTTTATACAGTCTTTCTCATATGTCTCCATAGATGGAAAGGTTTACGCCTTGGGTGGTATGGGAGTTGACACCACGCCACAGGCTCTGGTGAGGGTTTACGAGGCAGAGAAGGACCAATGGCAGCCACTGACGTCGATGCCAACACCTCGGTATGGAGCCACGCCCTTTGTAAGAGGAAACAAGATCTACTTGATGGGTAGGAATCGGATCTTTTCAGTTGTCATTATATAATTCACCAAGACAACCTAATCCGCAGGGATTGTACCTTCAAGTTGTCAGATCATTTCTGTCCTTGTGTCCCAATCTTTTGAACCCATTATATCTAATCTTGGAGGGAGTTTTTCCTGCAGTGACCATTCATACCATCATACGTTGATAATAAGATGATCACATCCTTAAAAGCTGCAGTAGTACCAACAAGTAGTCATGTTCCAGGTTGTAAGATACAGTGCTTTTGCCACGTTCAAACCTTTCCTTCAGAGTCTGTTCGTAAAGTGTAGAAGCTTGTGTCACTCCTATCAAAGCCCACACGCTGTAGATGACTTTTTCATGAAAACCACAACCGGCAAAGTCTCATTATGACACTAAAGAGAGTTTTTTGCTTCTGGATGGGATGCAGAGGGAAATGAGAATGGGCAGATTATTCACATTTGTGGTATCCCCCTTTTTGACTTTGTTGCACCACTGGACCATGATGCCTGAAGCTTTGCTAGTGTTGTACTGTTTTCACCCTCAGCCTTTAAGCTCTCTGACTTTATTATCCTGGTGCTCTTAAAGCAGTGGAAGGGGCTTATAAAAATGCTCTGTGCAATCAGACTCTCTCTGGGGTTTAGGCATCTCCCACTACAGGTAAAATATTAACAAGAAGGACAAAATTGGAGTTAAAAGCCATTTTGTTGGAAAGCAATGGAATGTGTATTAAGTGCTATTCTGTGTTAGGTAAAAATGTAACAAAATGGTGACACTAAATCACAAATCTGTTTTCCAGTTGTTTAAAGCATGACCATCATCATAATAATAATTAATTTCACTGCAATTTAGGCTAGAAAGAAGAAAACTATTTCAGATTGTTGTAATATTACTTATTAAGTTTTATTATTCAAAACGTACAGAACTTACAGGTTTAAGCATTTCTACTGAACACCATTAACAAAGACTAACTCAATAATGACAAAATAAACTACATACACATACAATGAGACATTATTATTATAGGAAAAACATAACTGTAACATATAAACCCACTCAGTTATCATTAAAAAGATCCTACCTGAGTGAGCCATTCCAAGCACTGGTACTACTGTTAAACTTTCTTTCCTACAACATTGCTTTTTGCGTGACTTCTCTCAAATAATGAGCCTCCAGTATTCCCAACAGCAGCATTACCATTAAGCATTTCTTTCCCCCAGTGCTACACAATAAGCAATTTCACTGAAATGTAGCTCATAAAATATTGACAAGGACATACTTAGTAATGTCAGGAGACTTCAAGCTACTGTGTACGTACTGCATATGTCAGGGAAATTGGAAGATATATATGCGGAGATCCAATCCATAAAAAAACAGCGTCAGCCTTTGGCCTTTTGCAGAAGAAGACAGAAAGAGGCAGAGTAAAAAATTAAGAAGAAAGTACATGCAGTGGGTGAAATCATAAATTGCACGGACACAGGCTTATGGGCTTTGCCTTGTCATCCAAAGCCAATGAGATTGATCTCGTTTGTTGCCCAGTCGAACATGTCAGTCAGCATCAGGTCAGCTGAAATATATGCTGACAAGGAAACAATGCCGACGGCCACACCAAAAACACAACTGCGACAGATGCTCTCAGGTATTTTTGACGTTTCTGACAGCCAAACGTCTTCTTGTTGTGTACTAACCTTTAGGGATGTTGTGGCAATATTTGTATCAATAAAAACTAGAGGTGGGTCTTTGTCTTTATCCTCTTTTAATTTCACATTTGTAAATGTACATACAGAGTGAGGTCACTTCTATAGTGAGCAAAGGATACAGGCAAAACATTATTCTAATATCAGTCCGACAGGGTGATGGGGTCAGGCTAGAGGTCGAGGCCCCCTCACATCGTCACCTAATGATTTCCTGCTTCCAGGCTCACACAATCAGCCTTCTGTAATGGACATTTATGAACATAACACACTACACTAAAACAGATACTCCAAACATAAGCATAACACTCAACTTATTGAATTTGAGTACAGATGTCTGCATGAACATTCTATGCTCTTTGTGCCAGACATTAGGCATCATACTGTGTTTACACAGCTAGTACTGTATATACTGTATCGTAATGTATTTCTCTACTACAGCAGAAATGTCCTGGAGGTCTCAGAAGGAGCTATTACCCCACTGTTAGAGTTGATCTGTAAGATCTGAATGAGATTTCTCTGCTAATGGCCATTAGCAGTGTCCTACCAATCACTTAACTGTAGATACCAGTCTTTATAACCCATCTGCCAGAATAAATGTTATCACTATATGTTTCGGCAAACCAGAGATTGCTTTAAACTTTACATTTGTTATGTATACTTTATGTTTACATTTCCTGACATAAACACCGGAATGCTCTGAGTAAGATCTGGTAGGGTTAGAATAAGATTATATATTGCCCTAAAATTTTGGCTTTGCCACCACAAATAGAGCTGAAACTATTCCCACAGCTCCTGGACAATATCTTGTTTTAGTTGCCACAAATGTGGCTGGAAACTCTCCTGGGGTATAGTGATGGCCACAAAATGTCACAATATTTTGCCTGGTTATATCTGGGTTTGTCACCACGAGTATGAACGGAAACTCTCCTGTAGTTAATGTAATATATGCTTTTGGTGCCACAAAGATGGCTACAAAATGTCCAACTGTGATGCTTGTTATCACACATATTGCAAAAGCTTTTAACATCTATGGTTTGCAGAAAGTGCTACTATTGTATTTTGGTGACCTGATCAGTCTTAGTAAACTACTTGTCAGCTTGTCTGAATACTAAATTTGAATCTGTGTGATAATAAAAAAGATCATGATCCATATTTAAATGTAATCTGCTTTTCAGGTGAATTGTACAGATGGCTATGTTTAATGTTCACAGATCCATGCAACCTGAACAAATAATGAATTATCCAGCTGAGGAGATTAATAAACTATGTAGCATGAATTGTGCCGAACAAAAATTTTTTTATGCAATACTGTTTATGAACAATATTCTTAGGCTATTTCCCATCAGACAGTAGTTATATTTTTAAAATAAGGTAATTTTCTGTTCCTGAATAATACCCCCTGAGCTCAGATGTCATCAATGCATCTTCCATCTGTGATCAGGGGTTGTATTTGTTCTCATCATGTCTGTTCGGGGAGCTGTTATTGCTCATTGACAGTGGGTCAAAATTTCACATCAGTTCTGGGCAGGAAATTGGAATCCCATGTAGATGATTTAAGCTCTCCCAGAAAGAGTTTTGAAAATAGACAAATGTATTCATCTGCACATTACAAGCAGCAACACAATTCACATTCAGAATCCGCAAGCATTCCCATATCATTGTTTTTCTTACATGCTCAACTAGAAGGATCAAATTATTCTTTGCTTATTTGCAGTGGTCAAGTGAGCTCGACATTTCTGTTGCTCTATACTTCTGCTGCACTACATTTCAGAGGGAAACTTTTAACTACCAATAGCCAGCTTCAGCAACCGGTGATCAGACCGCCAAGGCCCCTGTTGGCGGAAGTGGCCGGGGAGAGGAGCGTCTGGATCACCCTGCTCAGGCTGTTGCCCCCGTGACCCGGACCCGGATAAGCGGCAGAAAACGAAACGAATATCTGTATCACAGATATTTACAATTATTCTAGTCCCGATACCGATTCCAATACCTGGGCTTTGGGTATCGGCTAATACCAAGTACTGATCCGATACGTATGCTTTCATATATATTTAAATCTTGTCCATGGCCTTTTTTCAGTTGCCTGCAATGTTGCACAAAACAAAAACGATGGACTTGGAGATGTTCCACTTTATCAGCATCTCCTAATTTTTTCGGCTATTGACGTGCCAGTATGCGACCCACGAAACTCGTTTGCTTGCAGCACCGCACTTTGAAGGCTAAATGCTGACGGTAACTCTGTGTCCACCCAAACTAAGCGCACGTCGGTGCTCCAAATTTGAGTAGTAAAGCTGTTTGCCTGCACGTCTTTCAGCCTACATGAAACATGTTCCCTTACTGTCTCGTAAAGTTTCTGAAGAGCTGTTTGGGAGATGTATTTGTGACCTGGCAAACAGTACCGTGGCTTCAAATGCTCAATTAAGTGGTGAAATCCCACTTTTTCAAAGACTGACGGGCCCATCATCCAGGACAATGAGGTCAACAATGTCAGTAACCTTTATCCCTTTTTTCCTGTGGTTGGTAATTTTTCTCAGAGAGCAGCTTCCAAAGTTTGCTGCTGATGTTTGTCATGCTTCCCCTTCCTTGCGTCAGTGAAGTCGTCATTTACGTGACACATCTTCAAATGCCACCCTGCGAAAGTGCAGCCTTGCATACAGTGCGTGTCACTTACTTGTAGGACTACCAAGAGTAAAATATCTCTAAATAACTGATATGTTTCGCCTCAGGTATTCTTCACTGCTCTTAAACAGTAGTTGCTAGTGGTAGCCCAGGGCAACTTCCGGTGGCGGCTTTTAGAGCGGCGAAGATGAATTGATTGTTCTGGAGTAGTAGGTAGTTGGATGCCCTCTGCTGCTAAACAGCAAAAAGAGTTTAGTGGTATCACACAGTCCATAGAGTCACTACTTGCCAATTCCGATTTTTGGTGGTGTTGGGAGTATTTCAGAAACTGGTTTTTGAATGGGAATAACTCTAGTTGTAACACAGCAGAATGCGTTCTCATGGCCTCCAGTGATTTCCCTGGATCGTCTGGATACAAGCATATTTTAAAGGTGGAGAATTTATTTTATTTTATTTAACCTTTATGTAACTTTAATACTATCATTAAAGTGGTCTAAAAACGTTTGGAGTTCTGCACCTCCTCTAGGCTCTGCACTCAGGCTTTACTAAATTGTCCCCTGTGATGGTAGTTTTTGGCTAATCACAGGCCATTTCAGAGAGAAGTTCCAAGTTCCAATTGGCTGTTCTACAAAGGTAGATGTGAGTGCACATCCCCATAGACAGTGAAATTCCAATACAATGGAGGACATCCAAGCAGGGAAAGTTGCTCTTCCAGTATTATCGACAACTGCATACACAGCAAAGTAAACCTGTCCACGAGCCCTTCTCAAGGGCTCTAAGACTGTCTGAAAGGGTAGGTTGAAGCTTCGGAAAAGGAACAGGGAGGAGAGGGGGATCAGAGTTACTTCCATAGAAATTAAAAACCCCAGCTTTAAGAACTTGTATGTAACCTTTCATCAGCAATGGTGCTGTCAAAGATGTGACAGTTATCCATGCCAAGGGCCCTAATACACCCCATCCCATCATGGATTCTTGCTTTTGAACTTTGTGCTGGTAACAGTCTGGAAGGTCCGTTTCGTCTTTATCCTGAAGGGTATGACAAGGGTCAGTGCATTTCAGAGGAGCTTGGGCTCTTTCTGAAGCATTTCTGAGCCCATGTAATAATATCCTTCCTGGAAGTAGTTAATGCAGGATCAATGCCTACAGGATCAAAGTCTAACTTTAAATTTTTGTCCTCACTGCATGACAAATGTGCAAGATATTTCTCCAGGTTATTGAAATCTTTTCATATCATGGATTGTGGATTGTGAAATCCAATGTAATGATGAAATCCTTAAGTTATTTGCAATTCAACAAGCATTCCTAAACTATTAAACATACATAACAAAGTCTATATTGTCTTTGTACTTTTGCCATGTTTATTTACTACTTGTGGCCATAGAAATTCTAGGATTAGCTCCCACCAAGCCCTGAAGTGTGTTATCCCTGCTGGCATGTAAGAGCATACGTTCAGTCTGTTCCTTTGTGTTGGACAGGTGTTTTATCATCCATTTCCATCATCCATCAGACACACGTTCTGTGTGGACTTGCTGATACAATGCTTAATCCTTTTTTACATATGAGAGTTTGTATTCAGACTTAAACTGTTCAAAGCTTAAAACTTCAACACCAATAAGGAAATTAAACCAGTCATCTTACCCTGAAACAGGTACTCAGATAATGTGGTAGGGATCCCCGTGTAGTTTCAGCCAAATTGTAAAGGGCTTGTAGCAAAAGAGAGCACATGGATTCAACCAATAGAAGCAAATCAAGTGGAAATTTATTATTGCACAATTAATTTACTGATGTACAGGGAGGGGAAGCGCCTTTTTCAGAAGCAGTGCCTCTACTTAAAGTTCCATCTATTTAAGCTTGTTGATGTTTGCTGCTGAAATTTAAAAGAACAGTTTGGCAGTTTTTTAAAGATACGCTCGTTTGCTTTCTTGCGGAGGGATGAGATGAGAAGCTCAATCTCAATCTTTCATATATTCATATACATTCTCACAGATTTTCATGCACAACGTAAACTGCTCATATTGTGTATGCACATTATGTTATAATGTAGTTTTAATTTCTGTTTATATTGAACATTTATATTGTAATGAGTACATCTTTTAGCTTGAAATGTCCTTTCTGACTCAAAAGCTTCCCCCTCAGTTCATTGTTTTGCTGTTGTTATCGATCACCATGCCACCCTGCCTACTCCAGCTGACCCTCGTCCACTTGTTTCTCTCCCTCCTCCACATTCTCCTCCCTTGCTGGGATTACATTTTCACAGTTTCTCTGTTTTTTTCTCATATTCTCTTGTTGCATTTTTTCTTTTTTTCACTTTTTTTCTTTGTTTCATCATCTTCATCATTTTCCCTTGTTACTTTCTTTCCTTCTTTACCCATCTGTCTTCCCTTTAGCTTTCACACCACTCTCGCATTGCACAACACTGGTCTCTACTTTTTCTCCATTTTTCTTATCTCCTTTTTGCTGTCCCCTTGTACTTGAATTTTCAAGGTTAAGTTATGATTTGTGGAAGTAAACAACTTGTAGAAGTCCAAGGGGAGCACCAAGTTGCCATTCTCTGCTTTAAGTCCAAAATTAAATGTGGTCCCAGTGCTGGTTTGCATGTTTGCCAGACTTTGACACAAATGCCAAGGAAACTTAGAAATCACAAAAAGGGGAAAACAAGGACAAATGTTATCAGAAAAGTTGTATTTTAAAGATTTGCTTTTTTTTTTTTTTTTTAGCAAATATGTGTAGGCAATCAGGAGGTATCTGATATCCAATCACTCAGACCACATTTAGAGGTGGTCTGGGCCAAATGTGGCAACATTCTCACAGCAGTATGAATGCTAATGTGTCCTGGGCCTCATTGGACATCTGCCTACTAGTGATGTCCTCAATGTCAGCACAAATACATTGTCATTTGCGTGCCAACCAAGTGTTTTTTAATTTTCTGTCAAAATGAGTACAATGCTGCCCCCTTTAGATAAATCTGGCAACACATTTGGAATTGTGAATTGAAATGCTATATGCACTTATATGCATACAGAGCTGGGAAGGTAGAGCTGATCACATACAGAGCTGCATGATGACACAAACCCAGAACTAGCCACTTGTGATTGGATCAGTCATTGCACATGGTGTTACCAGGTCTGAACACCGCCTTTATGTCAACTAATTGAGATAATCCAACATGTTTTTATAGAATCATATTCGCATTACATTTAAACTGTGGTAAAGCCCTAACATCAGAAATGGTCGAAATGTTTTTACCCTCTCCAGGTGGTCGTCAGGGAAAGATGCCGGTGACAGCACTGGAGGCATTTGACTTAGAGATGAAAAGCTGGACACGTTACCCCTGCATCCCGAGTAGGAGAGCATTTTCCTGCTGCGCCGCAAATGATCGAAGCCTCTTCAGCCTCGGGGGGCTCCAGCAGCCAGGGCCTCATAACTTCTACTCCAGACCTCACTTTGTCAGCACCATGGAGGAGTATGATCTGGACCAAGGTAAGTCATGTTTATTGTAACCTGGAGTCTGTCAAGGAGGGACAAGACACCCCATTATCCTAATGTATTGTTTTTCCAGTGAGAGGTGGGAGACCTTATTTTATAACACAGATGTACACCATGCTGCATAAGTCAGTACCCTTTTTTGACAAGCTAAGCTCAGCTTTAAAGTGTAGCCACACCCCTGAAGGTAACATTAACCTACGTTAATCTAACCTAGGTTTTATGGGACAGTTAAAGGTGCAGTGCCAAGCCGGATACAATCACGTTTTTCCTCACACTCTGGGAACGGTTATGGCTCAGGAGATAGGGCGGTCGTCCAGTGATCAGACAGTCAGTGGTTTTATAGCTGGCTCCTGCTAGATGTCGAAGTGTCCTTGAGCCAGATACTAAACCTTGAAATGGCTCCTGATGCTATGTCGCTCCTGCTCAGCAGGTACCCTTGAAGGTACAACAAGGCACAACCAGTGTACGGATGTGTGATTGATGACTTTCAGTGTAAAGCACTTTGAATGTTAAAGATGAATAAATGCAGTCTATTTACTCCAGATTCAGAGCATTAATATGAGCTGAAAGTCTTTTTGACCCACCATTTTATAAGCTGCTTAATTTTTCTAAGTCTTTGACTGACCCAAAACCTCCTCATTTAATATAAGCTATTGATTAGACACTGATCAGAATAATCAGATATATCACACCAACACCGGCGTTTCTATAAAGGAAGTGATGACATTAAACAAATTAATTGCTTCCTTGATGGTAAGGATAATATCATATTATGTAATAATGAATAATAAAAGAACAATTAATTTCCAATCAGTATACTGTACATATACTGATAAAAAGATACAAATAGTAAATCATATTATTATTATTCTTGTTGTTGTTTGTTAAGTG
>KV751327.1:7259157-7271981 GCA_001698575.1 Mola mola | reverse complement strand
AATGGTATACTTTAACGATTTTTTAATTGAAAAGATGCAAACACAGTCTCTGTAGGATATGGAAAAATGACAAGATTATCAGCAAACATTAATGCATAGTTACTTTTTATTTCATAAATTGAAACAAAGAAAGAATTATAATGAATGTCCACATTTTGGCATATAACACTGTATTCACTGTTCACTACTTTAGCACTCTTTTTCAGCATACAACAAATCCTGTAGTAGTCCTTAAAACATTCACAATCAATTATATTATGGAAATTTTTTATATCTGTCTGTATAAGATTTTCTTTCTATGTTGAATGTAAATTTAGTAATGTCCTTGAATTAGTGACCACAGGGATCTCTGTCAGAGTCAGGGTTTTTGCCAAGCAAGAAGTGGTGGACTAGAGGGATTAAAAAAGGTTTGGGAAAACAGTCGACATACCCTGCTGCCCCAGATGCTTCTTCAAAGAAACGCACTGAGAAGAAGGGTTTGAACTCAATTCTCTATCAGAAAAACTGCATCATCTCTTGAAAATTCCCTTGACAGGGGAAAAGGATTTGCCTTGGCAGTGTGTCCTTCATTAGAGTGTTTATATTGCACCAATTCTCGACCAGGCTGCTTTTGGTGTGTACAGGTCATGTCTGTCAGAGGGAATGTGTTGACACTAACCTTCCTACATTGCTTTCACAGTGACCCAATCTTTTTCTATCAAGTAAGATATGCATTACAACTATTAAGTGTAACGATCTTATACATTTTGACTTGGGGGGGCTGTTAGTATGGTCAAGATCTTAAGCTTATTAAATTTGGGACCTCGGCAAAACTGATCGAATAATGAATGGAGAAACAATCGTTAAATAGGTGATCAAAAAACATATTAGAGGTTCTGCTATCAAGAATGGGACTTACTGTTTTTGTGGCATTGCTGCTGGTGTACAGGGTTGTAGCCAACTGGATGACCCATTTATTGATTGCTAATATTATACCTCTGTGGTGTAGTCCAAAACTCTATAAGACAGATTCCATCTGCATTCTCCCCTCCCTCAGCTCATACACAGTTAGATGACTGTAAACATGGAGAGAGACTTAAGTGTTAGCTTGGAAGATGAGGTCACAGATCAAAATTATTCTCCAGCCTGAAGGAGACAGAGCTAGACATGCAGTGGAGAGACATGCAGCATCAGGAGTTCAGGAGCTGACCGCAAGCAGTGTTGGTATCTGAGACATAAAAATATTATTTTCTGATTGTTTCATTGCAGTTCTCTTCTAAAGCACAAAAAACCCATTTCAAAAACATTTCTGTTGGAAGGTGCCGCTTTGCTGAATTTTGTGTGAAATCAGCTCAAGCAAACACTTTTTAAACCAACCACAAGGGGTCACAAATCAGTGTATTTCTTGTGCCGGTCAGAAGCCTGGCACAATGGTTGTGTCAAGAAGGCTATCCGACATAACCAAATCAAACATGCGAGTCATGAACAAACAAGCCAGGACATGAGTCACGTGTCCTTGCTTAATGACTAGCACTTTGCTTTAGGAGACAGAGAAAGAAGAGGAAAGTCAGGAGTGTAGGATTGAGAATAGGCACGCTAAATGTAAGCATTATGACATGCAAAGATAGAGACCTGGCTGACATGATGCAGAGATGAAAGATAGATGTTTTGTATGTACAAGAGAGCAGGTGGAAGGGTAGCAAGGTCAGAAGCATTGGAGCAGGTTTCAAACTGTGCTATCATGGTGAGGATAAGAAGACAAATGGAGAAGGTATGATCCTGAAGGAGGAGTATGCAAAGAATGTTGTAGAGGTGAAAAGAGTGTCAGACAGGGTAATGAGTTGGAGCAGGAAATTGAAGGTGTGATGATGAATGTTGTCAGTGGTTATGCCCCACAAGTTGGCTGTGAGATGGAAGAGAAAGAGAAATTCTGGAGCAAGTTAGATGAAGTGGTAGAGAGTATTCCCAGGAGGAGAGAGTGGTGATTGGAGCAGATTTCAGTGGGCATGTTGGTGAAGGGAACAGAGGTGATTGTCAGGTTTGACGTCAAGGGAAGGAACCAGGAAGGACAGATTGTGGTAGATTTTGCAAAAAAAAAAAAATGGAAATGGCTGTGCTGAATAGCTACTTCCAAAAGAGAGAAGAACAAGGGGTGACATATAAGAGCAGAGACCGGAGCATGCGGGTGGGACTACATTCTGTGTAGACAATTCAATCGGCTTGGAGAAGGTGGCACTGACAAAACCACAGGAGGCAGAACTGGTGGCAGAGTTAAATATGTTGAGATTCTCTTTGGGAATTACGAGGATGGACAGGATTATGAACGAGCACATCAGAGGGACAACCCAGGTCGGACAATTTGGAGACAAAGTTAGAGAGGCAAGATTTAGATGGTTTGAACATGTGCAGAGAAGGGACAGTGAATATATTGGTAGAAGGATGTTCAAGATGGAGCTACCAGGCAGGAGGCAAAGAGGAAAACCAAAGAGAAGATTCATGGATGTGGTTAGTGAGGACATGCAGATATTTGGTGTGAGAGAAGACTTCTAGAAATACCTAGGTAAAAGCCAAAAGAAGAAGAAGAAGAGGAAGCTGAAGCAAACACTTTTTACTGTGGGTGACTTCCATGTGTCTACCCAGTCACGACCCTGGCCATGGTCAAATGGAGACAACCTGCAGCTGATATGAAGACTATTCCCATGTGAGATGGAAGAGTTTGCAGGAAGTCTTGGGAAAAGAGCATTTCATTTGATTTCGGGATCTGGGGAATTTCGAAACTAGGTCAAAGCCATGGGCTCTGTAATTTTTCTTGAGTTACTCCTAAATGGTATTTGTGGTCAGGACGGTCCCACTAGTGGTATTGCCATGAGAGTTGTACTTGGTCTACAGTAATATGTACATATATGCAAAGAACCAAAGTGTCCCATCTGAATATTGCATCATAACAAGATAATCACCGTATTTTTCATGTGTCTGAATCAACATGCATGACAATAGAGATACGAACAGGTATAGCAAGAAAAGAGTAAAAAAGAGCATGATCTGGACTCAAGCTGTTTTTCACTGTCACAGGAAAGTCATCTCAACTAACAGGACATGTTAGGGAAATAGTTTTAAGTTTGGAGTGCTGTGATAAGAAGCGCAGGCCTGTGACACACAGATTACAAAACATGCGAATAGACTATATGCATCGTTCAACAGATCCATGTGCACTGGAATATATACAAATATGCACAATGTTTTAAGCGGTCCAAAGCCCAACTTGTGCAGCACACAACAATACAGACGAATACATTTTTGAGGTACATTTATCATTGTGAAATTATTATCAATGACAATGTTCAACTGCTCAGGAGCAGCTCATAATAAACCAAGCGCTGCCTTGAGCTGGATGCATGCTCCACTAAGTTCAAAACTTGGCATTCAGGATGAGATAAAATGAATTACAAGTGCATTAAGGTCCAATATGTTCAAAATATCTGCATACTTATTTATCAGATACACAGATGTGTATATGTATTGTCATGATAGACCCTAACCATGTTTTTATTTTCAACAAGTTGGAAAAGGATCCCTCCGATGTTGTCACTGATAGGCAAGTAGACAAAAATTTGAGAATGGATAGATGTGATGTCACATTTCTCATTGTGCAGCATTTGTAGGTACATTACCCAAAGCGGTGTGTCTTTGAATTACAGGTTTGAACTTTCATGTTCCTTGAATTTTATAGTGGCTATAATAGCACAAATTTCCAAAAACAGCCATTTGCCACAAATAGGTTGCTGCCTTTAAGTTATGGATTTTGTTTCAAGTGCTTTCAGGCAAGCAACACACAAAACTCATTTTTACAAAATTATTACAGCATTTCCACCTACTAAACCAAAATGGTGTGAATTTGCGATTGAAAGTTTCTGTTCCAAAACATCTGCCAGGAAAATCAGATAGCTGGAAAGGCTTATTGAATGCAGATAGAATGCTAAATCTTCCATCTGTGACAGTAGCATTGCATAGCCATGCATGGTGGCCTCTTGGGGGCTGTTACTGCAGGTGATGTTTAACGGAAAACTTGTTGTGAGTAGCGATGTGGACCCAAACGTAGACCCCGGCCAATGTGGATATGAATGAAACAAGTTTTATTGCTAGGAAAGTGGGGAATGGAAGTGGATGATGCGGGGATGAAGCAGGCCAAGGCAGAGGACTGGAGGGCTGAGATGAGTGAGGGAGAAGGGCGACAGCTGGCAGGAGGAAGCAGGTGGTAGTGGGTTGGAGAGCTGGCAAGCAGGCAGGCAGGCAGGCAACGAGTGGTCCAGGAGTACTGCAGAGAGAAACAACAGTTAATAACACAACCAACTAGGAACGATCTCGAGACAAGGCCTGAAGCATAAACTACCACTGAGGTGGATTCAACGATCTGGCGATGAGTGGGTGAAGAGCTGGGGTAGATATGCTGCAGGCTGATGAATTGATGAGGCAGGTGAACAGACTGGGAGAGGTGATGAGCTGATTGCAGACAGGAGCGTAGAGCCGGGAGCCAGGAGAGCCACGCCCAGGCCAACACACACACCCACACAAACAAACATACACAAAGAGAGTGAGACAGGGGAGCACTGGAAACACAGGGAAGGAGCAATCAGAGGGAAAACACTAGGGAATTGTCCGGTACTATAACAAAACTAGCGCCAGCATGCTTTCTTGGGTCTGCTTTCCTTCACTGGAGTTGTTTTTTTGTTTTTTTTTTTTTAGAATTTTCGGTTTACCAAAGAAACCAAAAAATGTTTTCTGTTCCATTTAACACCAATCTTCCTCGAATGATAAAACCAACTGATTTTCAGTACAGTACGTAACATCCATTGATAATGATGCTTATTTTAAAAACTAGTATCCTAATTATTCAGCATTAGGAGGGTTTTTTTTTTAATAACTTGCTAAAATTTTTTTTTTAGATGAATAACTACAGGAAGGTTATTTATTTGTATTTGCTAATGAATGCTGTGATGTTTGTCTTTTCCAACCAAGGATGCTAGAGCAGTCCAACACCCCTATTTCCCATGGTCTTGAGTGTGACATCGTTAAGTGGTAAAATTCACAGAAAAATCTCAGGGTGCTAGAAATTCATGTGGAAGGAACCAATGGGATTAAAACTACAGATCTCATATTTTAGATCTGTTAAACTTCATTATTTATGTGTAATTTCTGACATGAGACAGTCTGATAAAAGTTAGATTTAAAGAGCAATATATCTATTAAGAAATTTTTGGCAGGGCAGCATTGACCTAGGTAGAGCGGTTATCCACTTATTAGAAGGTTGGTGGTTTGATCCCTAATCTGATCTCTGCAGTCGCTATGGAAAAATGTCCTTTTAAAGGAGATGCAAAAAGTGGGATTTCTCATTGCTGGTCAAAAGCTTAGAGAAATGGGGAGGGTCGCTTCAGCAAGGGCAATGCTCAGTGTCCTGGTTACACTGAGTGGTGCATATAACATGCAATGAAAACTGTTTCTTTCGTAAATGATCCTGAATGAAACTCGTTCTCACTCCACTTTGTCACACACCAATGATTTGTCATGTACCCCTCATGCCTTACTCAGACGTATAAGATACTGTTTGGCATCACTGGCTGACATTCTAAAAGTTTCCTTTTAGCACCTTCTGTTTCTTCTTTATGATTTTGTTCTCACTTGGGATTAATAAATAAATCCTCGCTTTTTTTTTTTATGTTTATCTTTTAGTTTATCAGTCTGAAAGTCCCACATGATCTCAGCTTGGTCATTCTCAACCACCTTTGGTGACTGTCTCCCATTTTGATCCTGAGACTTCTTCCACTTACTTGGCCAAATGATCCGGTACACAATGTCAGCCACTTGTATGCTGTATTGGCCTGCATCTTACACTTGATTTTTATGTGCTATATTGTCTCAGGACCATTGTTCCAGAGCCTGCACCTGGGCTCTTGTATTTTGTGGTCGACCACAGACTCAGTCTCTATCAGTATCATACTCAGTGTGGCTTCTTGCCATGATTAGTGTTTCTACTGCCTTTTACACTATTTCCAGCCACTAGTATGTTATCCGGATATCAGCCACAACTTCTATCTGTAGGTGGTAAATACTATGCATTGTCCTTCCATGAGGGTCCTTCTTCCTCCTCATCATTGAATTTCTGCTGCCTGAGGTATTCCCTTAGTAAGTCACCGCTTGTGGCCATCTTCCTGATTTTTGATGTTTAATTTCCGGATAGTGGCTCTGCTTATTATATATACAGTATATATATATATGTAGGTTACTGGATTTGGATGAAACCCTCCTTGCATTCTGAAGAGCTTCCCTGTCTTGATATCAAGACCTCCTCTTGCCAGGTTATTATACTAGCTGGGTATCTGATCATTGACACTCTTTTTGGTTTCTCTTTGCCAGCCCAGTCAGTTGTGATCATCTTGCCTCTCTTTGACTCCCATACTTATCTAGTCTGAATGACATTCTGATGTTGCTGTGTATTCAGGTAATGTGGATCAGTGATTTGATGTGTCACTCATTCCAGGCATACAGCTTGATGTCATCCATTTAGAGGAGGTGGCTGCTAGTTGTTCCATTTTAAAAGCATTATTCGAAACCACTCTTTGTGATGATCTGTCAGGGAATTCAAGCCTATTCAGAAGAGCAAGATGGCAGAACATCTCCTCAGTATATACATGGTGGATACTTGAGTAATTCCCTTTGAATTGGTCTCTAGAGTTGTTTTCAAAAGTCCCATCGAGTTCTCAATGAATGCTTTTGTTGTCCTGTGGACATTGTGTAGCTCCAAGCACTCGTGTTTCCATGTGTGTGATATTGAGTCATAAGGTGTCATATGGTCAATCCAGGCAATGCACAGAGATTCCTTCTGGTTTTACAGTCTCAAGTTTATACTCTGGCCCCCCTCGTGGTACTACTAACCTCCCCCCTGGGCCTGCTCATCTCTTAAGCCTTGTTCTTACCTGATCTCAGAACTGCCAGCAACTGAGCTTTGGTGTTATGCAATGCTTCTTTCTCCCATATTCACTCCCAGTACTGTTCAGTCCCAGCCATAGGTGGATCTGCTCCCATCTACCACAACACATGCCACTGAGGGTATATTTTGGGTGATTTGGTGGAGAGCATCTGTCTTATTTTCCCTTCTCTATTGTACCTCTTCAGGCGCGTAGCCGGAGCAGTGAGATTCTGTTTGGCAGTCTCCAGTGCCTCAGGTATAAACTGTTTGTTGTACTTAGGCAGTCCATTTTTCGCCATGCCTTTTCTTAGCTTTAATAGTTAGCTAACTTCTCACCATTGTGCATTTATGTAGACTGGAAAAGCAGTGGTGGCTAATCAACCTGACATAGCGGGACAGTGATGGCCTGAGAACTAAAGCTTAGCCAGTTCAATCCCCAGCACTGGCAATATAATGTGGGTAGGTAAAAGTGTATAAGCAGCCCTAAACCTAATGGAGATGTACTCGGGGGCTCTGGACCTCAGACAATAATTGAGATTTGCTGTTGGGGGCAAGTTTTTTGTACTCTATGATGGAAGTAAGGCAACATAGAGAGAGAGAGAGAGAGAGCAAGACACAGAGGGAAGGAGATTTGTTTGACTTAACTGCAGAATCAAAATCACTGAGATGAGAGAGCAGATGTAAACTGAGAAATGTAAAACCAAAAGAGTCCAAAAGAGATGGTGAGACAGAATCATATGATTTCCATTGTCAGGAGAGTCCCTGGTGGCCTGAAAATAGCAGCTGCCATTGCCACTTTATGCTTTTCTACCAGTGCTAAAGCTGATATTATTTTTTGAAAGCAGAGAAAGACAAGTAGAGACAAAAAAGACAAATACACAATAAACTTCTGTACAAAGATAAGATAACATAATATGATAAAAAATGTTCAAGTACTATATGATATGGTTTATGATATGATCTAAATTTATGAATAGCAACCATGTAGTACTATATTAGTATATTGTGCAGACAATATCATTAGTTGTTTATAATATCAAATGTCAACAAGAACAACAAAAATCAGTTAGCAGATTGTGCTTCACTGATAGCACTTCCATTAGAGCATACTCTGCAGTATAATTACACTGAGCAAATCATTGATAGTCCTCCTCATCACAGACAGAGATTAGACTGCAAAGGTGTGCAGTGATAACTCAAAATGCATGACTTTTTTTCCCTGTGAGTCACCTCTGTCATGTTTACAATCTCTCCTCTTTGCTTTTCTGCTCTAAGAACAGATTTCAGGATCAGATCTCTCAATACTGTTTTTTTTCACTGCTTTTTTGGAAGACATGAGCTTTCGCTTTGTCCCTCTGACTTCTTTTGTCTACACAGAGGTAAATACAGTAAATAAGTCAAAGGATAATAGGGAATGAAGGAAAATCCAAAGCATGTGACCCAGACAGATCATCCTGTCATGGCTCTCCCTGTAACTATTTCAAGAAAAAGGATCAGTAACACTTTTTCTGAAAACCACATCAGTAGAGTGTGATGGGGCAATCAGACTGACCTAGAATGCTTTCATTATAACTTCAAGTTTCTTATAGATATTGCTGATGTTTTTTAGATTTTGATTGGTGGAGTTTAGAATACATTATGACTATATACGCACCTATATACTCCTCAGTGCCACATTTGTTCTCTGAGCTCAGAGTTTCTTGTAGTTTCTTCAAACTGTCAGGGTTCTTTCTCAAATAGGTATCTGTAAGACATTATGACTACTTCCTTAAGTTGAAAAAAATGCAGCATTAGAATAATCTTAAAGGGCTGCTTAATGTTTGTTTTGTATTTTGCTGGATTTCAATATGGCTAAAGAGAAGGCGAATTAAACTTTAAAACATTAACTCTTACCTCGTCTATAAACATTTCTGCCTCAGTCACATCAGATAGGTTTTATGTAGCAGTTTGTTTAAAAATAAAATTAACAACTCTTATGATCCTCCAATGCTTTTGTTTTTTCCTTTATTTTTATGGAGAGATCCGTGTTACTGGGTGGATGTTTAATTCTTTCAAGCAGCTCATGGATGGATTGATTTGTCTTTGTTTGCGCTTTAGAACGTTTCACATCCTGCCCACCTTTCCTAGGAACATTAGCAAATCTGTTCTTAGTTCAGAAATATCATGGTGTGTTCATGACAGTGAAAATGATTAAAGCCTACATCTATTTGTTGGCTCACCCACGAAGCCTGAATATTTCTAAGATTCGAGAGACTGGAAGGCTCATTAGCAGACCTGGTAGAAATGTGCCCCCCCCAAAAGCCCTGCAGGATACAACTGAGTCTCAGTAATCAGTTTGCCCAGGATCATGTCACGAGTCACAAAAATGGGACCCCAATGCAGAAACAGATCAGGTTAAACCAAGTCTTTATTTAGAGAAAACAAAGTCCAACAGAACTAGTCCATGAAGATACCAGTAACAATACGCAAAGTACAACCAAAAAAACGGTCACAAGAGACTAGCAAATAACAGGAATAAACGTGAGAGATCACAGAACAGGCAGGATACTCTGGCACTGAAGAAACCTCCAAGGAGGGTATATATAGTGGGTTGATTGCTGGTAAATGCAGGGCAGGTGTGCCTCGTCAGCCATGGGAGGAGGAGAGCAGAAACGCCCACTGGGAAAAAAACACAGGGAGGAGGGGCAGGGGAAGCAGGAGCACAGAGAGCAACAGGACAGGCAAAACAAAACAGCAATCAAAAACATAAGCCATGACAGATCATCTCCAAACTGAGCTGGGTAATATCACTCCTCATTGAGCATCCGTTCCTCTTCATGTGTACTGTACTGTATGATAGAAATGAACATATACCCTTATCTCTTCACTTACAGGAAGTTTTCTAACTCCTGTAGGGTGGGTTATTTTGCCTGATTGTGTTACATTTTACTTTGATCCTAATAAGACATGCGGATTAGTGCATTGATCCTTGGAATTAATAGTAGAGTGCTATTTATCAAACCTGCACTGAAGCAACCGCTCAGAGCTGTACATTCAAGAGTGTGTGGCTTTGCGATTATCTGGGATGCAAATCCATTTGCAGAGAAGAGCAAAATAAAATCTAAGTATCAGAGAGCCACAGGAAGAAATGGAGAGGAAGCAAGTTTTTCTTTCTTTAAGGTTTCATGCACAGACAGATCCAGCATTTGGGTGAGGAGTGAACATGTGATGAGTGTTTCTGAAGGCTTCTGATTCAACAGAGCATTGAAATGTCCCGCTGAGAGATGGAGAATAGCGGAAGAGGTAGCTTGTTTTGGCATTTCTTAGTAGAACTCGACTGGTTTGAAAATTTTGGAGCCGATACCAATACTGATATCAGGAAGGAAACAGAAAATAACAAAGAAAGTAGCCAACCGAAGGACAAAAAAACGTAAACCATAAGACCAAGTTTAGAGCATATGCAGCAGCATGCAGCCACCAAAGGAAAAGTTGCAGCACCCACCATCTTTTATCAGAGCTCCACCTTTTTAGTGTTATTAGTGTTCAATAAATGTGCTGCTCTTTTCAGTCACATTCAAACAGTCACATATTCATATTCGACCCAGATGACTAAAAATCATGTCAATAAAGTATAACAAGTCTATTTTCATTTTTCAGCTTTCACTATTTTTAAATTTCGTATACAGAGTTCACTTCTCTTTTGGATTCTTTGCCATGCTGTCTGGGCTTGAATTTTAGTCTAAAAACATTCTTGTGAAAGCAGATCAGCAACTGAGTGTTTCTGGTGAAATTTGTGCTATCTACATCTTGTTTGCTCTGTAGTCAACCCTGTGTTAAAATTTTAGTTTGTTATAGCTAGTCAATGTCTATCTAAATCTATGTTTCATACTGTTTTCTTTCACCACACATTCACGCTGCTATTTTTCCTGCTGGGGAAAAAAAATGAGATGGGACACAGTTATCTAAAAAGGAGGGCTAACTGTTTTCACACTATGGGCAGCTAAAAAATGCAAGAAGCCTGGTTTATGTCAGACTTTATGTTTGTTTTTAATGAAAGAAACATTAGTATGTGATTTCAGAGAGCACTTGATCTCATTACCACCTCATTATCTTGCCGATATCTGAGGTGGGTGTGACTGGGCATTGGGCAGAGCGACCGTAAGAGTGTGTGCACTGGAGAGAGAGCGTTTTATGCATATAAAACTCTACATTTTCGTATCCATGTCTGATTACATTTTTTTTGGCATTTATTTGAAGGCTTGTGTGTTTATTTATTTCTTTTTCAACTGCCAGTCAAAGTGTGTCTTATTGAGCTCTGTGATGGGTGCACAGTGTCTGTGAGGGCAGAAACAGGAGAAGATGATTGATTCAGAGCTTTAAATAACAAACTTTCCTCTACTCCAGCTGAGTCCACCGGACACATATCAGCCTCAAATGTCACTCAACTCACTCTCGCTCTATTATAGTATACAACCACAGTGTGGATTTACGTCTGTCTGTCTGTCTGTGTTCCTATGAACAAGACGAATATCAACCAGTCAAGAAGTGTCACCTCCTTGCTGTTCCTCAAAGTTTGTAGTTGTCTTATTCCAGAGGAGAAATAGTTTGTACTGATAAATCACAGCACATCATTTACAGGTTAAAGCAGCAGTTAGACATGTTCATGCCAGAGTTCATTTGAATCGTTGCTCTGCCTCTTGGAAGGTTTCTGCCTGACAGGCTACTTTAAGGGAATACATTAGTGGCATTTCCACTAAAATGCTTTTGGTGTAGTACCCTCAACAACTGTATGTAACAAAAGTCCCTAAACCCTTAATCGGTTTAGTGTTTCCCCTGCAGATGATACTCTTATGTTAGTTGCTACCAGAGCTTTGGGGAAAAACACTTTCACTTCTCCAGCAGCTTGAAGCAACTTGAGAAACTGCAGCGTTTACAGAACTAACTTGCTAACACGCTGCCTTTTCCCTACTGTAAGCTTAATTAATGCCAGGTCAATAATGCACACTGCTCGCATTTCCCTCTGCTCTTTTTAAATTAAATTAAATTCAAGTTCATCCCACCCTTTCTCTCACTGTCGCTCTTACTCCGTGGTTATGTTAGAAGAAAGAAGACTAACAAACAGTAGAGTTGGAAAATCCTATACACACCATACATGACAAGACTCAGAATGTTCAGATCAACCAATAAGCCATCTCCTTTTCTGTTACACCTTTAAGTCAAAGATGAAAAATCAGGACGTTGCGGAATGGTTCCATCCCTTTTGTGTTTAGCCTCAGAGCTAATCATAGAAACACAAGCCGAATGCCACGATGATCAGGTGCAATCATTGTATGATGTCATTGTTTATTAGCACAATTTTCTTTAGAGTGGTGTGTATTTTTAAAAGCCCATCTTTAGCTTTGTAAACTAGAGTAGTACAGGGGTTAAGAGTAGCAGTTAGAATGATGCATGCATGCTGTAAGTGTGGCCGTTTAAGGATAAACATTAAATAAACACACACACACATTTATGCAGCAATCAGCGGAAAACTTCTGGGGCTAAATGGAATCAAGAGATAGTTAAAACTCTGTCATGGCTATGTTTCAATGAGTTTATCAGCACTAGGAAGAAGAGAAGACAGCAAAAGTTACAAGCTTGAATGGCTGTTTGAAAGGTCGCCTGCTCACTCCTATATTCTAAGATATCTGTGCTAGATATTTGCATATTATCTGGCCTTCCCATTTTCCATGGCTCACTCCAGCAGCTCTGTAAAACATAGTTATTTTGAAGATATGCCCTTATTCTCCTCTCTTCCCCACAAGACGTCCCACGTGAACAGGAAATCACATTGTATCTACAGTACTATCTGAGCAGCATTTATGACGATGTGGTGACTCCATTACAGCTTACATTTTCGTCTAGT
>KV751327.1:7229126-7259131 GCA_001698575.1 Mola mola | reverse complement strand
ATTTTTCCACCAAAGTGCATGCATATAAAATTTGAACAGCAGTTCAGCAAAAAAGGGTCAGCTTTATGCATGCATATTTTGTTTAGAAAAAAAGGCATAAAACAATTGTTGAACTTTTAAAGTGCTGCTCCAGCTAAACGTCCCTTAAACACTCATTTCTGTTTTGTAAAATCTAGATTTTGTTTTCATGAGAAATGGGCTAAAAATGGCTTGGATATAATTCTCAGCATCTAGGTTGTGGGCATCTCTGAACGTGCTACTTCAGTCCGTCTCTGATTACCACTTATCCGAGCGAGCCGGCGCTTACCTGCTTATTTTCAAACTAGCCTGCTGTACGCTGCACAATGGCAATTCCAAACATTGGAGTAACTCAGACATAGCTGTTTGCACCAGACACGGTTTCAAAGGAAGAAGAGGACTAGTTCACCAAGGTCACCTAGAAGTAGCATCAGAATCCTAAGTTTCATTTATACAATGATAAGTCCCTCCCCACAAAGTCATCAGGATTGATTTCTTAGGTGTTCTTCGTAGGAGACCTAAGCTGTAACAGTTCTTTTATTTTCCTAAACTGTCATTGGTGGATTGCAGAATGAAAACTGAACACTTCAGCCATAATGTTAACTACTTATTTCAGTCATGAAATGTGTTGTGGTACATAAAGACCAATGTCAAAAACATGACTTCATCATTTTTAGCCTTTAAAAACTCACTTTGCTCAGCTTTGGCAATCTGTTTCTCAGTAGTGGAGACTTGGCTGCAGCAGTAGTACTTACTGACAGCTTTCTCTTCCACGAGGTAACTGCTGTCTGGGGGAGCAGTCATTGCTGCACGTGTGATACAATGTGTAGAACTAAGCATATTGTGCTACCAAATAAAAATTCATATGGGCTTACATAGCACCCCACCCCCAGCAATGGCCTCCATCATTTCCTTTTACTGTTTGTTGTGGTAAAGGTTCCAGGTAAAGAGTGAACTTTTCAGCCCATCAGAGTGAAACAGCCACCGTGTCGGGCTTGCATTCATCTATTTGTATTTGTGGTGACTTTCCAGTGCTCTTGACCTCAGGAGTCAGGAGCTATGGGCTAATCAAGAGCCATGCTAACTGTATGGCTCTGTAGATGGAAATAATAGTTGGTTGGCCGACCACTTTTACACACAAATAAAAAAATGCATTTATATTACAGTAATTTCTTTTTTATTTGTTGGGCTGAAATGAAAAAAGGTATTTTGGATCACATCCACACTAACATGGTACACCTATTTAAGGAGAAAGCACTCAAGGAGTGCAAACCTCTGCCAACTCAGCTAAATTTCCTAAAACATACCCTCATTTTGAATTTAATTATTTGTTGAGACAACAACAAATAATTTTTTTTTTTTTTTTTAAACGTCAAGGCCATTTGGTGCAAAAAGGAGCACATGTTGTTAGTGCCACATGACTGGTGACTGCTGAGCCAACTTTTTAATGTCAATTCCCTCTGGTTACGTTATGTCCAGAAATGTGTTTGGCCTTTCAGTTACCTTGACCTTTGATTTTAGTCACCAAAATCTAATCAGCCGTAGGATAGGGGAAGACACACTTGTGATGAAAATTTCTTCAAAATTTTCTTGAGTTGTCCTGTCCAAAAACAAATAAACTTACAAACACAGTCAATAACAGCAAAAACATAACTTCCTTGGCAGAGTTAACAGTACAAGCGAAAAGAAAAACCGGGAAAAACTTTTTTTTTTCGTCATCAACTTATGCTATCCATTATCTATTACCTCCACCACGATGTTGACAACTTTGTGTTTTAGAAAAAAGGCCAGTACAGGTCTCCCGATTTGTCTTATAACGCAAAGTAAATTACAAGAGCAGTCAAATCACTTGGAATGGATAACTACAGATTTTTTTTCACAGACATTAGTGTTTTAAATTGTATTCACTTTAAAGATCTGTTAAAATTTTGATTTGTCTACATTAGATTAAGACCAATTTATTGCAAAAAAAAAAAAAAATTAAATAGCCAAAAGGTATTACAGGGGTTCCTTCTTCCTCTTTCAAATAAAATCCTGTTCTTGAAGGATATTTTTCATCCCTGAGTGAAAAACCACAATTTTACAATCCAAACAGATGGGTATTTAACATTGGCTCATTCATGAGTTTTTTTTTGCTTTAATTAATATTGTGTCAATGCAGCACGTTCTTTGTTCATGTGCCACAGTGCATGAGGATGCTTTTGGGTGAATTTACAGCTTATCTTCCTCTTTGAGGCCCCTTTAGCAGAGATGTGGAGGGGATGTGTCACTCTGCATCACTCGCCCAAATATAGAACTTTAATCTGCTGTCGGGTAGTGGGTTTCAAGCTTCATAAAAAAGAGAAAGAGATAGGGGGAAGGTGGAGAGGGAGGAGATGCGGGCCTTGTTATGCTGTCAAATACACATCTCTCTGCAATGCAACGTTCAATATCTTTCTTCTTCTCTTTCATCTCTATCTTGCTTTTGACTCCCGTCTAGCTGCTTTGTTATTTTGTTATTTTTGTTGTGTCCAAAACAAAGGCACACTTATACAGGCAAATCAAGCCTGGGGGTCATTAAAACAAAGCACATCCTTTCATGTACTGTGTATTAAAGGAACTGTTTTACTGCATAAAGACTGAGAAAAGGAAAACAAATGGGATACATTGTAGAACAATCAGCTTCACAGGTGCCTTCAGATAGACTTTTAATTCAACTTAATCTGATTGGTTTGACAAAGAGTTAAGTTTGTGTTCCAAAATCTATTTGTCTATAAGTCTATTAAAATACCTTGTGACTTATCAGCAACAGTTTATTTTTTGACTCCCAGTTTAAATATTTGTGGCACAAAACAAAATAGCAGTTTGAAATTTGTTGAGCCACTCCCTATTATACCTTAAAAATTCTCCTCAAATGTGGTGAACACTCGGATGAGTGGAGGAACACCCTTTTTCTGTTGTGGTCGACAGCATCTTGTGTCTTCTCTCCTCTGGCAGGTATATGGATCAAACCCAGCCGAACATCCAGGATGAGGGAGAAGAGGGCCGACTTTGTGGCAGGCTGCCTCGGAGGCAGAGTAATTGCAGCCGGTGGTCTAGGTCAGCTCATCTATTCTTTTCTCCATCTATTTCCAATGTTCTAATTGATTGCAGTGCTGTGTTTTGTTCCAAGAAGGATGGACAGAGAGGAGAAGCAGCAACCTGCCACTTACACTGATTTCCAACATTGTTTGGTTTGCCTGTTGAATATACCTTTCCTTGGTATATTATGCACCTGTCTGTCTCCACTGCTGTTTGCAAGTTTCCATTAAAACATTCTAGTCAAAGTCCAAAATCTCCTTCTAAATTAATAGGCTGAGAAATGATAAGCTCATTAAGTGTATAAGAGTGTTTTTCTGGTGACACTCATTACCTGGTAAAACAACCCAATTCCCAGAAAAAAAACCATTTGCATTGTATTTTGTATTTTTCAAATACATAATATCAACCTTTTTACAATACGTATCGTATGTGTTATATGTTATGTGACCGGTGTTAATGATTGAGTCAATTTTTTAATATAGTGTCAATTCTCAACAAAAATGATCTCATGACGCTTAACAGTGCAGTGGTGTCCTTTTTAAAACAATGCATAGGATACATATTAAAATTATATGTGCTCATAAAAGCCGAAAATTGTGTGCACCAAAAAAAAACCAAAACAGATTTATACAACTGTGTTCAAGCATTAAAGTGCACAACTTCTTTTAATAAATCCCAAATCAACTTGAAAATGATCCATCTCATATCCCACCTTCAACACACCCACAAACAACTATAAATGGTCAATGCAATTGTGTCCTTACCAGCCAGTCGATAACGCACTTTGCTGTCCTATCCTCAACCTTTGCCTCTCTAAAGACCAAATTGCAATAACTTAGGTAAACATATAGAGTAAAGAATTAAATTACTCAGGGACATGGTTTCAAGTTCAATAGTGCAGACTTAATAATACACAGACAGATTTATTGCACTATAATTTAGGTAAGAAATTGTTACTACCATGCGAACAGAGACACAATTTGGTTAGAATGATCCTGTAATGCCATGCTGGTCCTGGCATACAAAAGGATAAAAACAGAGTTAATTATTCAAAAACAAGGAAATTGAATAATATAGACTGACTGCTCAGCTTATATACACACTTCATGTGTGATGCACCTGTAGGTTACGGAAAGGGTCACAGTTAGAGTTAGGATGGAGGAGTTAGCGTGCACTGTGTGTGCTCCAGCAAACGATGATCAGTTTATGATGATGATAGTAAGTGGGTGAGATGGAGTTTGGAAAGAACATTTTGTTGCTTTTGTTCTGTTCATGTTGTCCTTTAGCAGCAAGAGAATAGCTTGAGTCTGTAGATCCATCAAGCACCATTAGTGTCAGCAGAGTTTACAGCCATCAGGCTGCTTCACACAACAAAAACGTGCTGTTATCCACCCAGGAAACTCATTTAAAATACAAGTTTGATCATTGAACACAGTTTACATATTTATTTAATCTCTGCTCTAATGAAGTTGGACTGCATTTTGACTAGACTCTATATCCTCATAATGGAATACAGAGTGAAAGGATCAGTAAGAGCTGACACGAGCTCTAGTTCCAGACAGTCCATACATGCAGCTGGTGCAGAGGTGTTGGTGAGGTCACGGTAGAGTGTGTGTTGCAGCTACCACACTAGAGACATTGCAATGTTGTGCATGGTGCACAGTATTAGCTTTGTTATGAAATAATAGAATTTGATTTGATGTTTCCCTGCATTTCTACACAGGCTGTTCATAACATGATAGACAAGAGTGGCGCTGGTCTATTGGATAGATGAGATCAGCTGATCATGAAATTATGACGAAGTCATGTTTCTCTTGACACAAATGATGATGCATACTGATCCCTCTTTGTTTTGAACATCATCTCCAAGCAATCTTGACTAGTTTGCAGACACTTGAAATGTTGGCAAACCTTCTCAAAGAGCAGTCTTTCAGACCTGACCCTAAATCAAGTCATCTCATGCAATCGGAGGAAGATGATCTTTGACATCTAACATATCTGTCGTTTGCAGAAATGTACATTGCCAATTATTCTTGTAATGGGCTGAAAACAACAGAATTACTACTGTAATCTCTCTGGTTACTATTTAACTCTACTGTTCCATGTTCTCTACTTATCATTGAATTATTTTGTAATGGAAGATATTGTCCCACTACTTTCTTGCGTTCATTCTCCCCACAACTAATAGAGAAGTTAATTGTCTGTGTTGACTTCTCTGCTTCATCACAAGCAGCAAACACACACACACACACACACAAACAGAAAATTAATTTTCCACTAACTTTCTATTTTCTCCTTGACTGAGCAGCACTTTTTAAATACAGTGTGAAGAGAGACTGAGCAAATGAATCAGAGGTCAGCTGTTTTCCTTGATGACATGCTTGTTAAGAAGAAATTGACACTCTGCTATGTACACATTCAGCAGATTACATACATACACATACACACAAAGTGTTGTCAAGCCCAAAGAAATAAAGTGCAACTGACAGATACAGAAACAGATTCCTCTTCCTAATCCTCTCAGTACAAGCATCTCCTCGTGCTAGGTGAATAACATAATTTAATTTATTGTGTGTGTAAGATAGTGTTTGAGAAATTTTATTGAATGCCTGCAATGTTTTGAGAAATGCACACTGTTTTGGGGGCCATATTGATAATCCTCTACTTCTCGTGGCCAAAACCGATAAGATGACTGACACTCACATGTTTGTTTTTAAACAAAAGTTCATAATGTCTAGTTTCTGCGCACCTGAGGATAAGAAAGGCTTTAATATTGTGAGCAAAAGATGCATGATTTGATATTCCACCACTCTAATGCGGAGAACTTGTATTTTTCAACCTACTGTAAACCTGTAAATTGTAAGCTCCAAAATTTCACAAAATAGATCTTTTCTGAAAATGACTCTTGTTTGGACTTTGGTTGCCAGGGCCTTTAAGTTCTACAAAGGTATACAATTCAACCGCATTGGGCAAGTCAAAAAGGGGGACAATAAATAGCTTGTTTCACTACTAAGGATAAAACCCTTGGCTTAGCAATGGCACACAATGCATAAGACAGAAGCTAATGTCAGACATGGTCTAAAACTCAGCTATATTGTTGATTTTATAGAAACATTTATTCTATTTTATCTATTTCTTTAAATAGTTATTTAAATCGCAGACCTGTGACTGTTATAATACAAATGTACACTTAATACAATTTGGAAGTTTTGTGTGTGTGTGTGTGTGTGTGTGTGTGTGTGTGTGTGTGTGTGTGTGTGTGTGTGTGTGTGCAGGGGGTGTGTTTGTGCAAAAGAACAAATATTGTCAATCTCCACTTGCTGAGAGAGCCAGAAATTGAGCACAGAGTTACGGACAGAAATATGGGATTGAGCGAGAAACAAGAAGGAGCGAAATTGATGTGAGTGTTCGTCTGTTTGCTAACGTGAAAATGAGTGTTGAGGATTGAGAGGAAGGGGTTACATATGTCAGATTTCTCTCTATGTGAGTGTCAGCTGTGACACTGGCTCACTAGATAATCCAGGGGGATATTTTAGACTGATTTGTGGCACATTTCCAACCTCCTGTCTTTTGAATGGAGAAATAGGATGAACCGCATTCACCAAGACGAAAGACGGCCTGTAATGCAGTCATGCTGTATGTGTGAGGAAACATATACTGTATGTGTATGTATTTATTGTGCATTAGTTTACAAATGAATAAGATAAATGGTTCAATCATTCTATGTCAGGCTAACTCAAATACTCTCACTTTTAACACATTTAACACAACTTGACCCTGCTTGAACAGCCTGGATCCAAACATAACCTACACATTGTGTTATAAATGTATGTACAGTGGGGGAAATAATTATTTGATCCCCTGCTAAATTTATAAGTTTGCCTACTTAGAAAGAAATTAGCAGACTCAAATATTTATGTTTACTGATTATGGCAATAGACAGAATATCAGTCAAAAATAAATAAAAAAAAACGCACAATATAAAAGTTAGAAAATGTTGTGCATTTCATTGAGTGAAATAAGTATTTGATTCCAAACAACTCCCCCATAATTCTGGCTCCCACAGATTGGCTGGTGCCCATGTGGCACACAGCCTTGCACAATCAACTAATTACCAATACTCCTGATCTTAACTCGTCATGTGTATGAAGTTCACCTGCTCTAGGAATCAGTTTCTTCCATTCCAATCTCTATAGCACCATGGGCAAGACCAAAGAGCTGTCAAAACATGTGAGGGACAAGATTGTAGACCTGCACAAGGCTGGAATGGGTTACAAAACCATCAGCAAAAGTGCAAAGGGTACAGGGCGACTTAAAATCGTTAAAATCGTTAAAATCTTGAATGAAGACTTCCTTTCCTCAGGAAGAACCATGAAAATGGGTTGTGGGGGGGCTTCCAGCATGACAATGACGAAAAACATACTGCCAGGGTAACAAAGCAGTGATTCAACAAGAAGCATATTAAGGTCATGGAGTGGCCTAGTCAGTCTCCAGACCTCAACACAATAGAAAACCTGTGGTGGGAGCTGAAGCATCGAGTTTCCAATCGGCAGCCAAGAAACTTAAGGGATTTTCAGACTTTCTGTAAAGAGGAATGGGCCAAAATCCCCCCTGTGTTGTGTGCAAACCTGGTGAACAACTACAAGAAACGTCTCATTGCTGTGCTTGTCAACAAGGGGTTCTCTACCAAGTACTTATGTTTTGCTTGGGGATCGAATACTTATTTCACTCAATAACATTTTCTAACTTTTATATTGTGTGTTTTTAATGCATTTTCAACAGATATTTTGCATATTGCCATATTTAGTAAACGACCATTAAAATTTGAGTCCCCTAATTTCTTTGTAAGTAGGAAAACTTACAAATTTAGCAGGGGATCAAATAATTATTTCCCCCACTGTATATAGCAACTGCATCTAATGATTAAAACATGGCTATTGATATAGTATTTTGCTATTAGCTGCTGTGATGGAGGTTTTTGTAATAACCAGACGCTGTCATGTTCTGTGTGCTGTGAGTTGTCTGCTTCATGTCGATAAATTTGCTAGGAGGGAGAAAAAAGCAGCAGTGTTGCACTGCTTGTACAATGTAGATCTGTCCAAACTTTTGATATTATTGAAAAAAAATATAATGAAAATATTTTGTTAGACAAGCTACTTTTTGTTGTTCTGCCCAGAGCTGTTAAGATAACATTCCTGGAAAGCTGGTGGAGGTTTCCCACAACAATTTATACCAGTCCAAATATTATGTTTGTATGTGCCCCTCGCGGTTTATGCAGATATGCAAGGTGCTCTTTTGCACTTCTTTTCCACGCTAAGTCTCAAATATTGTACCCAGATGAAAAAGGTCAACATAACTTTGACGAAACACAAAACCTACTTGCTTGGGCTCAGTTTCATGAAACAACTGGTGACAGTTTCAAACAGGACATAACCTTGTACGTCTCCAACTGGTCCGGAACGCTGATGTCAGGCAGAAAAGAAACCATATCACACTTTTATGGCCTTTCTCCACTTCTCCCCTAAATGGCCTGAGAAGTTTACTAGGAAGCAAGATTAGTGTCTTAGCGTGGTATGTTGAGAAGAAAGCCTGGGGCTGGCTGTCAGTGTCACAAAGGTGGCTCTCTTTTTAATCTGGCCGGATCACCAAGTTGTAGTTAAACCTGGTCATGACCAGGTGTTGTTTCAAGTTTCATCATAAAACAGTCATTAACAGTGTTTTCCTTTTTATTAATTCTGTTCCTGACAATATAGATTCTGGGATTCAGAAGAAATACATTGATGTTAATACAACTTGCATAGCCATACAGTAAAGTAGTAATGCCATCAAAAGAAGGTCTGCAGGTCTCCATCTCATTGTTCTTTTTTTCTTTGTTTTTTATCCCCCACAATAACCTAAATGTTGGTGATGCAGAAAAAAATGTTCTTCTTGTCTTGGGATAATATTAAGATTTTTTGACAGCATATCTTCTAAATGCTTAGGGAATGATGAAAACACAGCAGATATTGACCATTTTGGCTGATTTTATTTGTCTGATTGGCTGTCGAGTCCGTTTATACTGCTGCTAATTCAGTTACAAGAACACTACTTTTGAAAATACCGAAATATAAAAAAAAATCTACTAAATGCAGTTATCACAGATAATATCCATTTATAAAAACAATCTTACTTTGAGTAATGAATTCAAGTGTTCAGTATGGGACAGACCTAAATGCCATGTAATGTTTAAATCTCCTGCATCAGTTGAAAGTTGGCTACAACGTGCTGTCGTCACATTAGAATTACAATCACAGAAGTGAGAGTGGATTTAGTGCCGAAATATAAACATTACGAATTTTCACAGTCAGCTCTTTGTGATGGCGTTCCCTCATGCTTACTGTGTTTATTTTAAATAATCATCATAGCTCTTCACTTTAGCGACCTGTCATAATAAATGAGAAAGGCAGCAGGTGATTGGTTCATTTTTGTCAGAGAGTCAAATGTTGCACAAAACACCCCTATCAAAGTGAACGTGCACAGAGCATGAAGCAGAAAGACAAAAAAAAAAAAAAATGATAACCGCATTTCTCTAAGGCCTCAGGGTCTTTAGTCTGTTGAACACTCAGGACCCCTCCTGTTGTTCATCAGTGTGTGTTTTTAGCTACGTTTGTAAAACACTCTGGTCAACATGAGTTTGTTCTCAAATGTGCTTTGTAAATCTGTTTGACCCTTCACTTAACATCAAAGTCCACTCATCTTGGCACTTTCTCCCTTTGGAAAGTACGTCTGCTACATCATCACTTCACAACATCTGAAACGGACACAGACAGGCTTCCACTGCAGGTGCCTTAAACGCTTGTGTGTCTCTCTCTGCCTGACACTGAAGGATAGAGGGTAGGCTGAAGGGTACACATGAATGAGATGACATATTTTCAATAACTGATGTGCTACTGCCTCTGGCCCTGTTCATGGTAAACCATGCAGACCTGTGATAAATAGTAAAATTAATTTTAATTAGATGCAATTTTCCAGGGAATTCTGATTTAAAATTTAATTACCGTAATTGTTCAACCATATAATTTTTTTTATCACACACACACACACACACACTAACTGAATACACACTTGAACACACAGATGTACATTCACAATACGAAATACAGCGCTCACATATACTCATACACATAGGATTGCTCACATAAACAAGCAAGTATGTTCGTCTTTATAATATCCATAATTTATTTCTTTCATCTGCGCATCTCAGCTGTTTTAAAATCATCATCTTTCGTACCCTGATGAAACAGTAGATAATATGTGAAATAAAAATGTACCACATTAATGACTTAAACAAAAAAACAAAATATCTGAAAATAGCTCTAACAATATGTATCTCTATGTATCTATCTCAAACACCAGCTCAGTTAGCCTACTGTCCACCAGCTGCTTTAGCTAATACACCTTGTGTCGTGGAAAATACTGTCCAGAATAACCTTAACCATCACAACCGTGACATTAACCAAAGCCTTACTGTAATCTTGACTCTGAAGCAGAGTCTAAACCCTTAAAAAGTACTTTGTCAAAATCTCCTCGTCCTCATAAGACCAGTGTTGCATCAAAATTTGTCTACATAATGATACAAATGCACACACATTTGACAAACTTTCCCTGTACACATCAGCACATGATTTCTTTGTTAAAAAAAAATAAGATTTGCAAGAATGATTGAATAATGGGCTACGTGATCAAACAGAACACTTTATGATGAAGCTAGAATATCAGAAAGTGTTCCTGATAGGGATGCCAACAAGACAGTAACCGTTTTTTATTACAATCATTGTGCAACATATCATCTTAAAAAGCATATAAAAAAATAAATAAAAAAGAGACAAGAAATGTGCAATTGCATCCATAATGGCTGTCATTGATAAACTTGATAAACTACCTCCACACTCTCACATAAACTAGTAAGGTGCCTCCACATTGTAAGCCTGCTACCATTGGTCAAAGTCAGTGCCTCAGGCTAATGTGTTTAATTTCACTTTCTTAGTTTTTTTTTACTTTTGTCAGTGAGGTTTCACTGATATTGAATTTCTGGGCCCATACCGTTTCTCCATCCATTCATTTTCTACTGCTCATCCTGTGCGAGGGGCTGATATATAGATACAAACAATTGTTCACGCTCACATTCACATTTGGCCCAACCCCCCTCTTGCATATTTTTGGACTGTGAGAGGAAGGCAGAGTGCCCAGAGAGAACCCACGCAGACACTGACCCGAGACTTGAACCCAGGATCTTCTTGCTGTGAGGCTACATTGCTAGTCACTGCACTGGCCCAATACCGTTCGTTTCTCATTTTTAAAATAACAATTCTGCTGATAGCTGACAACTATACCCTTTTTTGTCAAGTTGTCATTGGTGTACACAGGTTTCCTGGTAACATCAGGGCCTGGTGGCTTGATCTTTGTTCTTGTCTTAATAATGTTGTTGCATCGTCATTGAATCAAATGTTGAATTTCTTAATCTAACAGTGACATTATATGAAAACCCTAACCCAAAACAATTTCACGAAATATAACAGATTTATATATATAACATATTTTTAGACCGGTACATTTACAGCATGCTCTCAACTCCCATTCTGCATGGAGTTAGTGCTGAAGTCCTAGGTTGAGGGCAGTGGCTGAATCTGATGACAATAGTCACCAGCCGATCAACACTCTGATCAGTACAGGTTCATCACAGGAGTTTACTCATTTTGACAATACCAAGAGTGCTGGTAGCAGGTGTAGAGCTAGCTCTTATGCCATTGTGAGCCACAGTGAGCAGTGCCTGGACCATTGAAATCATTTCAAACAAGAGAGACTATATAAACAACAATTACAAAGGTTACAAGGTGAATCCAAGCAATAGGAGACTTCCCCCCAGAGACTAGACAATGGTGGTGGTGATGAGGAATTGAGCTTGATGTCTGGCATGAAATCCTCTGATCCGGCTGGATTAGAGATGCCAGTCATTAACCAAAGAGGCGGTGCAGGGGTGGAGGTGGGCTGCGCAGGTCATTAATGAAATCTGAGAGACTGCAGAGCGAGAGGACATTTAAAAGTTTGGCAGCATATGGTTAGCATATTGGCTACAGGAAAATATGTCGGCTGGTGATAGGGTGAAGAGGGGAATGACATAGTGGAGCTACAGAATGATGACAAAAACTGCTATTGATTTAAAAGGCATGCAGAAACATGATCTTCCTGATCAGTCTTATATGCTACACAAACATTTTTCACAAAACACTGGGGGAAAGCAAACCATGTGTCAAGGATGAGTGCTCCGTATTACCTGCTGAAATATAGCAATTGCTGAAAAGATGGCATGTAACAACATCATCACAGTGAAGATCAAGCTGTTGTTGTGGCTTTTGTTTGACTGCGGTCTCAGGTGTGTGAAAAGACAGGCAACGGGAGGTCAGACAGAGGTGAACAGAAACTAGACCCTCAAGATCCTCAGGAAAGGTAACAGTGAAAAACAAACCCCAAAAAAAAGGCTTAATGAAATGCATAACATTTTGTCTGTTGTGTTTTTTTTCTGTGTTTAAAACAGTTGGGACTTTTCAGAGAAATGAATCAGTCTTGGGGGAGATTTTTTGAGTAGTTGTTTATAATGGCTTAAATTGTTTTTGGCTTTAGCGTATCATTATGAAGTAAACATTGATTGCACAGTGTAAAGGCGTAATGACACCATCAACATTTAGAGTGGCTTCTTATAAACCTCCCTTTCACTCGGCAGCTCTGTCTGGCATTTGATACAAATTCTCCTGGGATGTTTAGATACCTCAAATTATTTCTTACTCATTTCATGAGTAAACTAACCTCTTTGTAATATGCTGTTGGTAGTCGCTACTCTGATGAAAATAGATCACGATGTGGTTAGGTTCAATAGTGGTGCCATCGATAATACACTAGAGGGCAAATTAACTGTTCCCGTGTTAAGGCAAAGACAGCAACATGCTCTCGTACCAGGTAGTCAGATGTTGACAATTTGCCATGTGCCCCTTGGTGTCACGTGTGACCATTTGGCATCAACCAACAGCTGCACAGTCTTACCTTTAACTTCTATAGGGTACAGGCAGAAGCCTTAGTCCCACTGTCATATCCTGATGAACAAGGTCTAAGTAACTATAGTTGAGTTTAGTTACCAAACCTAGTAGTTACATTTAGGATATGACTGGTGAGGCTTGGTTTTAAAACAGAAGCAAACTCCAAGTATGATGGGTGAAAGTCAGGAGTATAATCCTCCTCTCAGCTCCAACCACCACCCATCTCGGCATAGACACCTTTATATTGCAGGTGCATTAAATCCTTGTGCCTGATGCCAATGTTTATCTTACATATTTGATTGAGACATTAGGGGCTCTGATAAAACATCCATTAGGATCCGATGGCCAGGTATAGTTCAGGTATATACGTATGTGCTTTTTGATAAAGTCATTTAGTAAAGTGAAACTAACTCAGGCAGCTTACTTATTTCACAAGCCCATTAGGGCTGGGACACACCAAACCAACATCAAAAACTAGCCATGATTAAGGAGGGCTAGGGTCAGGAAGTCAAAGCTCAACGACTTCCCCTGCCTTGTCCGATGACTGAGAAGAGTGATGATAAAGTGGAGACATTAAATAATTAACATGTACTGGTAGCTATATTATTTATTAATCTTTATATTCCCAGGGTAGTTTAGTTTAAAAATCAGAAGTTATTTTCAACAGATTAAATTAAAGGAAGATAAGGTTATTCCAAGGCGATGTACGGTCAAAGGGGTCCCTGCTCTCTTGTGTACATTAAGAGGAAAAAAATTGAGCTAAAAAGTACCGTCTTGAGCATCCTTCTACCAGCATATGTACTGTCCCTCCTCTGCACATGTCCAAACCATCTCAATCTGGCCTCTCTAACTTTGTCTCTCAAACGTCCGACCTGTGCTGTCCCTCTGATGTGCCAGTTCCAAAGCCTGTCCATCCTCATCACTCCCAAACAGGATCTCAACATCTTTAACCAAAGATGCGAGACCAACATTGTTGGTCTCAAATATCCTGTTGTAAACCTTTCTTTTCACTTTTGCGCCTACTCTTTTGTCACAGATCCCTCTTGACCCTTTTCTCCACCCACTCCTCCCTGCCAGCACTCGCTTCTTCACCTCTTTACTACACTCCCCGTTGCTCTGAACAGTTGACCCCAAGTCCTTAAACTCATGTACCTTTTCCACCTCCACTACCTGTGACTCCCCCGTTCCACTTGCCTCCCTTTCATTCACAATGGGTAAAATAATGGATTCTACAATGGCAAGTTCAAGGAGCTTTCTAGTCACTTACATCTCTTCTCTCACTCATTTGCAAAGCAAAAAATCTAGTCTGTCAGGGTCTGTCGTACCAAAAGACTAGGTCAGATGGCTTGATGTGCCCCAGCCCAAACATAAACCCAGTGCAAAATCACCAGTGATGAACTGAGCTGTCTGTGCCCTCTACCACATTGTTGTTCATTTAGCATGTCAAGCCCCACCTCCGCACTAGCATGACACTGGGTCTTAGTATATGTCTTTCTAAGGGGGGCACTTATTTCACTCAATTGCCACCTGTAAATCTAACAGAAACGTTAGATCACTGAACTGTATATGCCTATAGATTCTGTGCAATGTGTATGACTGAAGTGTAAGGCTGGTTTCAGAATAAACCAAGGAAAGATCTTCCCAGAAGAGGTAAATAACAGGAGAGACAGATAACAATGGGATGCTGGTTGAGAATTGGAGGAGTGACCGAAGCAGAAGAAAGGAAGACAATCTAAGACAATAGGGAACAAAGGTGAAAAAATTGAGCCAAAATAAGATCTGAAAGAATTTTATTGGGGACAACGGAAGGAATGGTTGAATAAAGGAGGAGAACGGATGACAAAAAGGGCTAAGAGCTAGAGAAATCCAAACAAAGGATTAGGAAAGGATAGTAATAAGAAAGATTTTGATTTTTTTAACAAGCACAGAAAGACTGATGAATAAATTTAATGGAGAAAAGCAAAACGAGGCAAAGGAGATTCTGACAAAGAAGAAAGGCTGAAATAAAGTGTAGAGGAAGGGAGGGCAAAGGAAGCAAGGGAGCAGAATTGACGTGACATCTGTTCTTCACCATGAATCAAAGCAATGACCCGAAGCCTTTGACAACCAGTGGAGGATGATCCTCTCCTCTGCATGTGTGTGTTTGTGTGTACTGCTGTGGTTATTGGTAAATATGTGGGTCTACATAAAAATAATAATGGAGCCGAGGCAGCTTTGAAAAGGCTTACTCGCCACTGTCACTGTGTACTTCCAACAAAATCATAATAGTCCTTCTCCTCCTCACACACACACACACACACACACACACACACACACACACACACCATTCCATATAATTTGGGGAATTGCTGTGATGTGCGTCCCCATGGAAACAGCAACAATTTAGAGCAGGCTAATGTACAATGACAGTGAGCATTGCACCTGAGGTGAAAGAAAGGGAGAATGGGGTTGAGAAAAGAATAAAGGATGAGATCACAGCAGAAAAAAATCTTTCGTAAAACTTAACATGTTGTAGATAAAAGAACACTTTATTCTGTTGTTAAGAGTTATTGTGTAACCAATTTCCAGCAGAAGTTGAAAGTAAAATGTAAATGCAAACAAGATGCTTTGCAAATCCTTTTCAAACGAATTGAAAATTATTCATATCAAATTTATAGAACTAAAAATAAAAAGCACACTGTCTATTGATTCTCATTTTTTTTTTAGCTGCAGCCATAAGATGTAGTGGAAAAACAACGAGATGCCACTGTGTCACATTGTGTTTTATTGTTTAACTAACTGACAAACAGCATGCGGGATGGCTAATCCAGGCAATTCAGATGTGGAAAACAGCACTTCTTCTGAGAAGTTTGAGGAATTTTAAGAAAAAATAAATACTGTTACACATACAGATGGAACCAAGCAGTCTTCTCTCACGTGTCAGTCGACTAGCAAATCTTACTCGCAGCACAATGTTTGAGTTTCAACTATGGTGGTGTCAACATACTGCTTCATATTAATTTAATTTGCATATCTGTAGTGTTATGAGTTACCCCACAATAGCGACTTAAAATTACCCCTATGCACTACACTGCCAAGATCCCTGGATCAAGACAATGATCAAGCCATTTTACCACCTTTCCTGAAAATGTCAACAAAATCTGAAAATTGAGTTATCCTATTACTAAACCAACGAAAAAATAAATGCCAGCAAAATCATTACCTTCTTGGTGGAAGTAAAAAGCTTCATAATGATAACACATCTTAGAGCTTGTGACCGCAAAGGCAGTCGTATAGCATGCTCTGTTCCAGCTTATTATTATCTAGTATTTAATGTATCTTGGGTTTGTGAGGTGTTGCATAAATAATTACATTCATGCAGGCTAAAGAAAATCTTCAGTGTAACTTCTGTAACTTCTGTAACTGTATATCTAATAAGATATTATGATAGATTGTTTAAGTGGTAAAACATACATACTCACATTGTTTTCTCTGAGCTTCTCTGTGGATAGAAAGAGGTTGTGTTGAAAAGTAAAAGCTCAGAGACGCTCATTGAAATAACTACACTTGAACTAGTTCAATTTTGGGATCATGAACTAAATCTAAAATTTTAAACAGTGAACTTGAACCCATTAATTTTAATCTATAATGTACATGTAATAAATTTCCACTTTCCCAACAAAGGTTGTGGAGTTTGGAAGAAATGTGCCTTCTTTAGCTTGCCTAAAAGAGGCAGCTCCATTAGCCACTACATGCACAATGCACTTGCATCTCACACCAACACTATAGGAGTTTGTTGAAAAGTAGAGATGTCTTATGAAATAACAGTCAACAGTTCAGCACTGGCAGTTTAACAAGGTCTGAATAACTGAATCCATTTCAGTTTCACCTCAGTGTCTTTAATAATCTTTAATGAGGGGAATAAATGCAGAAATAACGTAACAGAAAGCAATAACTACCTTTATAATCTCAGATAAATGAAAATTCTGGGCCTGTGTCCTCTCAAATATATGCCATTTATCTATTGAGATGTCAAAATGGATGGACCGATGAAAAGGGAGTAGATATACCAACTCTATGAGAAACATTTGATACATGGAATGTTAATCTGTCCTCCAAACCAGCAAAACAACTGGAGAAGTATTCTTTCTAATTAGCAGAGCCTCTGCATCACTGTTTAACAGAATTAATGCATGGTTCGAAGAGGACGGTGATGCTCAGGTATGTGATTGAGAAATGACAAAAAAAAACAGCAGTCTTTAGTTATTGACTTCTAGTTTGATAGATTTACATACAAAAAGGGAATGAATATTAGAACAATATGGGCCTATTGGTTGGCACAGGTTGGTAAATGTAAGCAACCAGTCAAACTAAGTAAGTCGACACTGCCTTTAAAATGTAAAATTATACACAAATATTAATGGGCCATAAAAAAAGAAAACATTGCCTACAGAAACACTGTGCCTGTTAAAAATTGCTTACAATTTTTCCCCTACCAACGCAACTATCTTGTTATGCGGAACAGCTTACATGATGCTTCTGCAAACACTAGCAGCTGGAGTTTCCCCTGAAGTGAAGTCTCAACCATAATGTTCTTCTCCCATTGAGCATGAGTGGTTTCCTCGGTCGCCACTTAATCCATAGCCCTTTTAACTCACAGAGAGCAATATCACAGCAATAAAGACCCTTCCCTAAACTACATTTGTTTGTTTACGTTGAGAGGGTGTCATGATGCCGTCTCACAGTGTGATTTTATATAACATGACAACATTTTTGCTGGTAAAAGAGGTTTGCTGAGTGTGTGAGCAACTTATATTTGTAGGTAAATTATTATTGTCAGAAGTTCTTCTTATTATGGGCCCTCAGAAAAAATAAATCTGATATCTGACAAAAAGGGCACTTTGAGGATCAAATAGAGGGCAGGTGACAAATATGTGGTTGCCTGTTAGTAGAATGGCACAGACCATAGAAATTTTAAACATTTTGAAAGTAATTTGAAATCGTGTATCATTAATCCAGTGTTTGTCAGCCCTGATCTTATCAGCAGGGCTGCAAGAAAAGGCACATTTTTAATCTAGTATTAAACATTCAGTTATAGAAACAAAATTCTGAGAAGTTGCATACTTCATCTAGACAACATAGTTCATTTTTGAAAAGATCCATTGTTCCATACGCAAGAATAGACGTTTACAAATACCTTAAATCCTACTGACTCAATTGTTCTCATGAGGGTAAAATTTAAGTAATTTTTTATATATAAAACTCTGAAATTTAACACACCTCATCTACTATCGTCGCAAAATATCTCAATATTCTTAAAGAATATTGGTAATTCATTTTGTGAGAATCTGCAGTATCTCTTTTTATTACTACTTATAGTTCTGATGTAAAAATGTAGCTGGACTGTTTGCGAAGGACAGTCTGAAGATGCTGTCTAGCAAGTTTGGTGTCAGGTGAGCACAAAACTGTAAGGAGTGGAGTTTGATAAAGAGTTTCTGATAAAAACAGAGTGATGACTCAATATTTACGGCCAGGTCAAAGCATTTAACATTTTCTGCTCATTTAGCCTGACATTATGGTGAACGTTACAAAGTTGAAGCATGTACAACGTATTTGTTATACATCAGAGTTTTAAAAAATTGTTGCTCAAAAAGTATTGAGAAAAACCAAGAAATAATATACTCAAATGTAACCATGTTGCTTAAGCAGTCGTCAGTTGATTTCCCATCTTAATAAAGGACTTGTGTGATGGTGCATTCATGACTTAATTGCTGTCTTCCTAACATGTTATTTTCCATTTTGTAGGAAATGAACCGGCACCGCTGGGTTCAGTGGAGAGCTACAACCCCGTGAAGCAACGCTGGGAGTATGTCCCTGCCATGCCCACTGCACGCTGCTCCTCTTCCCTCCTTCAGACAACAAGCAAGCTCTTTGTCATCGGTGGAGTTGCCCAGGGACCCAGTAATGCTGTGGAAGCCTTGTGCTTGCCGGAAACAGTGTGACACACGGGCAAACAAACAAACTCACACAGAGGAATAAATGCAAACTGGCATATATAGGCAAAAAAAATGGCAAGAAACACAAGGACGCTTAGATACTTTTCTACTTGTATGTCCAACTGATGGTCTCCTCTTGTACACAGAGTGGTTTTAAACTACTGTACATTCAAAAAGCATTTTCAAATGTGGTCTGCACAGACAGAGCCTTTGATGGAGCTGGACCAATTCAAGATTTAAAACATTCAATCTGATTCTACACTGAGGAAATCAGAAGAAAACAAAAACAGAGCAAAAAACAGACACACACACACACACACACACACACACACACAGTGTGTGAGGAAACAGCACGCCTTTGAACTGATGAGCATTTTCAGATTAAATGCAGGGTACTTTTCTGGATATTAAAGGAACATAGGGCCATATCTGTATCTCTCGCAGCAGCGTCGGTCTGCCCTGCTGTTACAACGGCAAGCTCTGACACTTTTTTATCACCTTAAAAAAACAACACTTAGTTGGGTTTAAGCCAGTGGCGTTCTGGGAATGTGAATGTCTGTCTCCATTATCCTCTTTTTATCGCAGTCTTGTAAATGTGTGAGAGTTTAGTGCTGCTAGCAATGTTCCCGCAGTGTCAACAGCAGAGGCCCTGAACATGACTTCATGCTTTGAGCGAAACAAGCCGCTACTAATCAGAAGCCCTTCCGCTTTCACAGTCAACTACAGAGGCGTTGACTGGTCGAGCCTGTTGGCAACTTGCTTTGCTGCACATCTACCCACCTCTTGCTACAACACTGGAACCACAACAATCACCAAGCTCAAACGCTCCTCCACTCTGTAGTGCTGAGATGTAGTCGCTCACGGATTGAGTGAAAAGTTACTCATACCTGCTGCACTGAAGCATCCAGACAGACATAATAATCTGAACATCTGCCATGTTGTCGTCTCTTGAGTTTTTTGATTGATAGCAGCGAATTATTTTCCTTAACTTGATGAGAGAGGGTAAGAGATTAAGAGTAAAAACAGTTTCCTAAAATGGTGATACCTGGGCAATAATTTGAAGAAATTTTTAATTGGTAGGTTTTAGAAAGGAAGATGATGTTTAAATTAACGGAGACGCATAGATTTTATTTTCATGACTATGGTTAAATTATTTAAGTGTTTTCCAGAGTAGTGACAGACTTCTGAAAAATCATACGTGTAGGATGGACTCAACAGTCTGTGTGCATTAGATGGTGCAGTTTTTCACCAGAACGTGGTCTTTTAAGTATGTAATATTCAGTGTAGTCTTTAAAGAAGACTTTTTCAGCTCTGATTGTCGTTTTTTTCTCGTCAATTCTTCTGAATTCTCCTAACCGTGCCTTCAACAAAATAGGTTGAGACATCCACTAAAGAAAGAAAAAATGCTGTAGCTCCTTTAACATGACTGCCATGACATGGATTGATTGAGTTATGGATTGAGTTATGTGACCACCCCCAACGTGCCGACAACCCTGTTAGAGGTGAGATATATGGGACTCCCCATCAGTTTTAGAACTGTAGAAGTTGAAACATCTTCAAGAACCTATCCTTAAGCATCAAAATTGCATGACTTGGATGATTGAGAACCTACACAGACATTTCATACTGATTTGTAAACTGATTTTTGGAACTAAACACAGTAAACAGTTGTCATTTGTCCAATATGCTTTGTGGCATATTCCCAGGTGGAGGCACATTTATTGGTAAAAGTGTGTCACGTTCAATTACTTCTGGTTCCTGCACCAATCTGTCGTGTCCCATATCCATCTGTCAGCTTACGCTAAAGTCATGTCTTCATTAAGCTCTTTAGACAAAATAAAATTTCCTGCAAATGTCTCATTATCATGTGTAACTAAGTAAAATAAATATCAGCTACAAGCCGTTCAGAGCTGCCTTCCAGTCCGACCATGGCTGAGCAGTTCACACTGAAAGACTGAGTTTTGGTGGAGGTTTAGGTTGTTGTGGCTGAGGTGAGGCTTTGTTTGCATTAGAGATGATGGGGGGAGCTGCACAGCACAATGTTTTGTGATAGATTCAGTGAACTGTGGATGCCGTCGTGGTCAGGCAGGAACCAATGGAATTACCCAGTGCTGTGTGTCAGTGTGGCATGCAGGCTGGGTTGGTCTTTTGTATACTTCCATGTTGGTCACACTCTAAAATGTGCAAATGTTCAAAATAATATAATAAGTGCTGCACCCTTGTGTGCTCTTCAAAACCTGTCACAAACATGGGTCGCCTAAGGTTAAGGCTACGTGTGTGTGTGGATAAGTACCGTATATTAGTCATGTCATCTCCAGCAGCTATGGCCATAAAATGAAATCACAGGTGAAGCTCTGTGAATAATAATGTGAATCATTACAATTAGCACAAGCTACAGAAATGAGAACAGAAATCAAGTGAGCAAGTAGTTAAATGTAGCCTGTAGACATAACAGACAAGAAAACAGCAGGTTAATCACTTCAGACCCAGAGGAAGACTAATCCTGATTCTCACCTCTCCTCATTTCGTATCAGTTCTCTCTGAACAAAAGAAAATCGCACTTATCCAGACTTATCCTCTTACTTTTTGCTTTTGCTTTTGAAATCTGTGGAGATACAGATTATGTGTGTAACTCAACCTGATTTAAAACTCTTTAAAGATTTTAAAAGTGTGAGCTCAGCTTCAGTATTAATGTTATAATAATAAACGGGGATTTTTAATTCCTCCTCCTATAGTGTAGACTGAGCGTATATCTACACTTTCCAGTATGTCTGACTACAGTAGTAACAGCAGCACCTGCTGAAACAATTCTGTTAAAGGAACAGTGCCACCAAAAAAAACTGTTTGGCAAGAAAAATGCAATATATTGGCATTATAAAGTATACAGAGAAAAGGCTGAATACAACTTTTAAACTACACTGAATATTTGAAAGGAAGATGTTTGGTAGAAGTTAATGGATGTATCGAGTTCTATAATAATGCTTATTTTGATAATGATTAGAGGAAGAAAGATAGAAGGGTTTTTTGTTTGTTTGCTTGCTTGTTTGTTTATGACCAATAGATGGTATTGAGACATCATACATGGATGTAGTTTGTCTAATTACTTGAGTATGTTTAGTCTCTGGGAAAAATATCATGAAGATAAGTTTCAGTATGAATTTGTCTAATAACCTTATTTTTTATAATATGCCTCACTGGTATAATCTCCACTCCGGTCCATTCCAATAGCTTTCCATGAACATAATACTCCAAATAATTTCAGTTATTAAAGCAAGAGAATATGAATATGATGGATAATGATTAGATTATTAACCTTCTTAAGTATCCAAAATCATAAATTAATACCTGGTTTGAAAAAATTTAAAATTTAGGAAAATTCTGTAAGTCAACCATGAAGTAATGGACAGAAGAAAATAGAGTTTAGTTACAACTGTACATTTTTTTAATTCATTAGAAGTAAAATGAATAAACAAATAAATACTGACAGTAAGGCAACCAGTAGCACCAAAACGCCTAAAGAGGCTGCTCTACAAGCACTCGTAACAAGTGCTATTCTACTAATATGTTATATTGGGTAAGTTATTGGGTAAGAAAGATATGTGTATTGAGGGGGACAATTAAGTATTAAAAGCTATGCATGTTTGAATTACACCAAATTCAAAGGACTTCATTTGTTCATCAGCAACAGACCTGCCAAGTATGAAGTAGATCACATGACATGGGAACCACAGACAGAGACTATTATTGGGCAACTGGTCAACCAGCTTAATTGCCCTTTCCCTCTTCACTGTGTGCTAAATACAGGTAATTATATTTGCCAAGATGAAACTTCAAGATTCCTTCCATTCACCATTTCACAATAAGCTATTTAAAAGTAGGGTTTGTTAGAAATGACAGTGGGTTTTACAGAAGAACAGAAAGTTTGAAAATAAATCCATACATGATTGTTGTTGGGCAGCTCAAATATAACAGTCAACTTTAGTACAGCAACTTTTGCCTCTTGTTGGGGACTACATACACTAAAATGATGGGAAAGAACCTCTCTGAAGCTACTCTTTGATTCGTCCATTCTTTACTAATTTAGAAATATTGACGCGAGACGTTCGCTCTCTGTAGATACAAATGCTTCATTGTAAAGAAACAAACTACATAAGGTGATTATGGAATAAATAATTTCCATCATTACTGTATGTGTGATGTCTGCCCCCAAATCACCCAAAATCCTACACACTGGACCTCTAGATTATTGAATATTTATTGCATTTGCATGAGAAAGAGCATGTTAATGAAATGTTGGCATCATGTATCTCAATAGAGAAAATTATAAACTTGTTTGAAGATACTTACATGCACTCATGCATACAGAGAGTGGAGAGAAAATCAAAGTAAGAGACCTAAAGAGAAACACCTCTGGTCCTTAAATTACACAGTCACAATCATGTAACTTTTCACATCTTGCCCCTTCATATTTTATGTTCTGCATGAATGGAAGACCTCATTTACACAGTCAGAGATCTATTGCTATGAAAGAGCACGGAAGCTGCGGGAGCACAGATGAGATGAGCTGACAGCTTGTTATTCCTGGTGCTGAATTGTGTTAAACCAAGCACATTGCATATACTGTACATATTGTGCACCTGAAAGCCAGGGTGCACATATAAGAACGTTTTGTGAGCAAAGAGCCCTCTACGCTCTTCAACACTGGTTAGCTAAATATAACTGCTTTTTTGGGTGTTTGTTTCCGTGTAATCATACAACATGAAGAATGAAGATTCGCTCTGACTGCTTTGTTGCTCAAGTTGCTCCCATCTTCTGCTGTGGAAAACCAAACTTTGTTAAAAAGCATCATTTCTGTTGAGCCAGCATAGGCTGATGCCTATATGAAATATAACAAAATTAAGGCGGCACAGTGGTGCAGTGGTTAGCACTGTCGCCTTGCAGCAAGAAGGTAGAAGGAATCAAGGTGTGGAGTTTGCATGTTCTCCCTGTGTCTGCGTGGGTTCTCTCCGGCTACTCCGGCTTCCACTCACAGTCCAAAAACACGCAAACTGGGGGTTAGCTTAATTGGTCACTCTAAATTGCCCGTAGGTGTGAGTGTGAGTGTGGATGGTTATTTGTCTCTATATGTCAGCCCTAACAGGATAAGTGGTAGAAAATGGATGGATGGATGGATAACAAAATTAACTTAAGGGTGTGTGGTGATGGTTAGCCAAGCCATCTACTACACTGGGAGCTGTCTGGAGGATGTACAATGTAGCCTGCCTTTGTAGTACTTCTGTTTCTCCCACTCTTCCATATACAGCCAGCATGCCACACTGAAAACCCCAAGGAATTCTGGGATTTTGCCGGAGCTGGCTCTCTTGCTTGGTTGCTTCTTTTCCTGTCTTGTTGAATTTTCATTCTCTCCCTGTCTCCTTCCCTGTCGGTGTCAGGTTGTTTATAAAGACGTTGTTTTCTCTTTTGATAGAAACAGTGCCTCATAAATCATTTTTTTTGTGCGTGACGTACATTTCAGGCTGCTTGGTCATGGCCCTGAAGTTAATCCTACCCTTTCTGGTCCACAGGCACATGACAAAAGCTCAAGATGCTTCAGTACAGGTGGTATGTGATTACGTGTTGTAAGTTTTCTGCCATGAGTGGATGATGCATAAATCATGTTAATGTGTATTTTAAAGTGTTCTTACAGGACTTGCTCCCCACCACCACAGGAGGATTAATACAATTTCAATTAGCTTGAGTTGCTAGGTGACAATTTTTCAAACTGAAGAGTCTACAGAACCTGAGGCACAGCTCAATTTTACAAGCAATAAGTGTCCTAAAATATTTTTATAAATACCCTATAGTAAACAGCAATGTTGACTGGCAACAAAGGCATGCTTCCAGCTGTGCTTTTGTTAGCTGGGGTGAACAGACGAAGCAATGCAGAGAAAGTTGCCTTGTCTATCATTACCTCTCAAACATTTGCAGATACATTATGTACCCGCCTGTCCAAGACACCTTCAGGGCCCAGTTTTTGTGTAGGCACACTCTGTGCATGGCAGGTTCTATGCCTTGATTCATCAAGAAAGGCCGACAGACTCAGGTTCTGACAAAGCAACGGGGCTGCATTCAGCACAGTGCAAAGATGGAGATGGAAGATTCCTAATTTGCTGTTTTCAGTTTTCATGAATCCAATGCATTACTGTGTCTTATTTTTGACAACAAAAAGCCTCTTTTCTTCTGTTTTTACGGGCAAACTTGAACACTGTTTCCTAGGTAACAGGGACCAGTGTCAGCACCCACAGGTAGCATAAACGTGTTAGTCTCAGATCAGTACCACAACGTGTTCTTGTGTTTTAGCCGCTTATGTACTCTGTAGTTTAAAAATAAGAGAAAAAGAAAAACATAAATATCAGCAATCTCCTTAATTACTGTTCATTAGGTTATCAGGATTAGGTGAACAAAATTCTGGGTGTTATTGTTGGGATTTATTTCTTTATTCATTAGCCCTTCAGTTGTTTGTGTTGTGGATGGAGGTTGTGAGGTAACTAATGTGTCATTGTGTTGAGACGCCCTGCTTCAGGTTCCCTAAAGTATTTGTCACTGGTTATGTGTTCTTGAAAAGCTTTGCTTTGGCTCATGTTGCAGCAGATATTTTTTTAATAGAAGTGTATACATAAATCAATTTATTTTCAATATGCTGGTAAGTTTTGTTACATAGAAATGTATGGTGTAATACAAGGAATAAGAATACTATATACGTAACATCAATACAGAAATGGCTATAAAAGGTTGCGTTTAGTTATGAAGAAAAAAAAATGGGACATTTTGTTTGTATTTCTATCTGTTTATTGGTTTATAGCCTTCAGGTTTATCTTTTCAGGGCCATGTGGTCGTCAGCAAAACAAAAGCTGCAAGTTAATTTCAACACACAATAATAATTTTTGTGAATCTGTGCTTGAACCAAGAATCTTTAAGCCCCGTCTCAAAACCCACTGGCCTTCCAGCCCAGTCCATGATTTAACAGTTGGGTGTTCAACCAGTTTGTACATATATTCTGGGAAACACAAACCCAGAATCTCTCTGGATGTACCTTGCTTTTCTCTACAGTGACTGACATGGTAGAAACCCGGTAAACTGCTTTGTTGTCTCAGTGGATCAGTATTGCCATGTGCTGTGTGTGTGCAATTGTGATTTGGGAGGTTTACTGAACTGGATGACATCTAAATATATAATGTTCTGTTTCTTTAAAATGTGTGTTTTCTCCCCATTATCACTGTGTAAACATTGCTGTGGACACACATGAATAACTGCAAACACGTCCTCACACCGGCACCTTAAACTATACATAAACCAAACAGCGCTGACTTCCATCTCGAGCGACACTATCAGCCGAACTGTTCAGAGAGGAACAGCAGTGCTGCAATTCTGCAGGACAGAATTGATTTTACTCACCAAAAAGAACTCAACCATTTTTAAACCAAATGCCCTATTTCCTGACGTTTTAGGCCATCAATTTTCACAAAATCCAACTTTTACTCCTGTATGGACTTTGACAAGGCCTCATGACGCAACAACGTTTGGCAAGTCAAAATTATTGGAAATAAATCTCTCTCTTTTACTTTTTGACCACTAACCACACTCAAAATGTTATTGCGAGCATCTGGTACACTGGATTGGATACAGTGAAACAGCCGTATGTTTTTGATTCGGTAACTTTAAAGATACTCTATGAAATGGATGCCTCTGCCTCCTGTTGGAGCTCCCCCGTCACTCAGCAAGAGCGGCACTGTTTTCTGCTGTTTTCCTATCTCCATGAGAAACAAGTTAATGAAGTTAAATTAGTTCTAATTTGTATATATTCCATAGATTTATATCATACAATCTGGAACACAAACTGTTGACTTGGAGTTTTAAACAAAAAGAGAAATGTGCTGAAATAAACTACTGATGGATTTTGCGATTTTGGGGATTAAAAATTGGCTTCAATACAACAACATTGTTCACATCCGACCACAGTTTTGGTGTCATGTGCTGATCAACTGGCAGCAACATGGCAGTCCCATGTATTGCATTTAAATAAAACAAACGTTTTACCATGATACAATAACAACTACAATAATAACTACACGTTCACAACCACCTTCGCTGAAACACGATGATGTTCTGTAAGACGGCATCTTTAACATCCATTTTAGAGAGGTCCACTTCCTGACAAAATGTGACAAAAAGAAATAAGATGTGATTATCCGCTTAGTTAACAGTCTGACATTTGGGGGGTGAAATGTTAAATAAGAAGATTAGTAAAACCGTCATATAGTGTGTGCGTGCAAACTGTAGAGCTGGAGCCTGGAGGTTACCTTAGCATAAAGACTGGAGGAGGAAGGAGGAGTGAATAGCCTAACTCTCTCTCCACATCCAAAATACGCATATCAACAACTCTTCAAGCCAGTCAAGTCAATTTTATTCATGTAAGAAATAGATATAATATACAACAAAAGTCATCTCATAGTGCAATATATAGAGCACATCCAGAGAAAACTCTCTCCTCGTGTCAATTAATTAAGTTATTGAAAGAAAAGCTTATTCTCTCTGGATAATAAACAATAATCTTTTATCTGAATAATGTCTTCTTTACTCGGACACAAACAGAAATATAAATGGCAAAGTCACTGCAATCCCCCTAAATCCACACCGCACATTTTTGGTGAATACGTTGACACGGTATGCTATTAGTTAATCTAGAGGTAGTGTTGTAGCACGTATTTTAACATATTATTGAGACAGTCTTTATGCTAAGATAAGGTCCTCCTGGCTCTACGTACCGAACACACAAAAAGAATAGAGGCATTGTTCCTATCTAACCAGGATAGGAGATTCGAAAATTTCTTAAAATGCCTTTAATTAACATGCACATTTTGACTGACTGAGGTCATGTTACACTCTTAGAATTGATGTGATTTGCTAATCCCTTGAAGAACAAACAAGATCTGGCTGCTGCCTGTTTACAGGAAGTTTCAGCTCACACAGATGGAGGGAGTGGAACAAGATGGGACAGGCATTATTTGTTGCTATTATTATAATTTTTATTATGATAATAATAGCAATCATATAATTATTTGTTGTGGGGGTTGTTGAAATACATCAATGTGACACTGCAAGTGCAAGAGAACGAAAAGTCTATTAAAAGAGTCCAGAGCAAGGCAAGACTGAATCAGGTGAAGAGTGGTACACGATAGAGCTGCCTACCCTCACCGAAGCCTGCCAGGCATGTCGTTACACCAATGATGTTTCACCAGGAGCAAGATTCAGTCAGTCACATGGAATGCTACAACCCTCTTCTTGGTAATAATAATCATTTTTTTAAGAGGTATTTATTCAGATCACATGGTTCAATGTAAACAGTTTAGATTACGTAATTTATGTAATATTATGGGATCTTCGTTTGGAGGTCAGACATGAGGACGACATTTCTGTGACCAACAGCTGGCAGGCTTCGGTTCACAGACCGAATCATGGCTGTGACTCCAGTGAGATGGTTCAGTGCCTATACTAAATGTGAGGTAGTGCCTCAACTATCAATCCTGTTCTATAATAAACTATTTTGACTGGCTGTCTCATTCAATGTGTCCTGTGCAGCCCCCCCACCCCCCTTGTGTCTGACTCTGCCACCTTCTCCTGGAGCCTTAAAGAGCAGTGGTAATAACCGGAAGCACTGTAACGTATATTTCCGTGCCAAGTCTCTTATGAGGTGCTTTTAAGGGTTTTCATCAGGAAAATGTCACCTGGTCCATAATAGATAAAGCTGATATCAAAACCCACTTCGCACAGTGCATGAATGAAGGGCTCCTATAGAGAGATAAATAAATTACAGATAGCACTTTCTTCTCTCTCAGGGCTAATATATGACATATGGTCAGACACGCCTGCTGAATCACCTCACACTCTGCCGCACAGATTACACAGAATGTCAGATTAAGCTGTAGCCTCAAAGAAACTGCTGCTTGTACTATGAGGTAATGAGTGGAATGATGCTTCCCAGTGTGATGATCACAAAGCGTTGCAGCACTTAAGAATTTTAGGCTGCGAGTGAACTTCAGCCTCCAGTGAATATTCACAAAGAATGGGCTGAGCATCACTTCTGAAGTTCTAATTGAAGTGCGGCTTTTGCTTGCATCATGTAGATTCTTTGAAGAGGAGGTTGGAGCAAGGCTGAAAGAGATGGAAGGAGGCAAAGAGGCTGTTCACTAAGCCCCCGTCTGCCTTACTTACTGTTCTTACCTCTGCCAATCATTCCATTCTCACATGGCACATAATGCAGTCTATAGTGATAACTGAAAAAATTACAGATAAAAAAATATCCAGAATTTATGAACTATGAATCCTTGATTTCAGACAGAAGATTGAAGATTGAATATTGTGTTGTATGCTATATGTAGAGAGTGCATGCATTTTCCACATTGATATTGAGTTGTTTGCCCTTTTTTTAAAAAAATATTTTCAAAGCTCAGGTTGTCCTGAAAAATTATGACTATAGCTTGACTGTGCAGTACAGGGTTTGACAAGCCTTTTAACATAATGAATCCAGGGGAAACAAAACGCTTTGGCACAGCATCTCCACCCAGTATAATACAAATAACTTCCAGGCTTCCATTCAGTGAGAACAACTTCGCAGTGTATTATCTAAACCGACAAGCCAAAGCAGTTAACTGGTCACGTACCTATGGGCAGAAATACTGATTAATCAGATATGTAAATAAGTAGATGGGTTTAGGAAATGGTCAGCTGAAAAGAAACAGAAACTGCAGAGAGATCCATGTTGGAAAATCAATTTCTTCAGAGCCCTCCAGAACTGAGCAGATTAGGTGACAGTGACGGCAGAGAGGAAAAAGAAAAACCCCCG
>KV751327.1:7202457-7213679 GCA_001698575.1 Mola mola | reverse complement strand
TAATAAATTAAAAATAATAATCAAAACTTTGCTAACAGACAAAGAAAATGTTAGTGGCCTAGAGTTTAGCACAGTACTGTGGATTTGTTTAGCAGTACCGTCCATCCATCTTGCACAAACACAACACAGAATATTACTAAACATAATTAGTAATATTCCTCCTGGAACTGCCACCTTACCGTGGTGGAGGGGTTTGGGTGTCTTAATGATCCTAGGAGCTATGTTGTCGGGGGCTGTTTGCCCCTGGTAGGGTCACCCAAGGCAAATTGGTCTTAGGTGAGGGGCCAGACAAAGTGCGGTTCAAAGACTTCTATGATGGTGAATAATAACAAGGACTTGTGTACCCTGCCCGGAGGGATACCGGGACCCCGCCCTGGAGCCAGGCCTGGGGAAGGGGTCCGTAGGCGAGCGCCTGGTGGCCGGGCCTTTTTCCATGGGGTCCGGTCGGGCTCAGCCCGAAAAGGAAACATGGGTCCGTCCTCATGTGGGCCCACCACCCACAGGAGGAGCCATAGAGGTCCGGTGCTATGTGGATCGGGTGGCAGTCAAAGGCAGGGGCCTTGGCGGTCCGATCCCCGGTTGCACAAAATAGTAAATACTACAAATTATATTGCTATGTTTTCTTCATCAAATTAAAGAATCCTTTTTTGTGTCTGAGGTAGGTAGATTATATTCACATTTTGTGAAACTTTGTAAAAGTGAAACTGAAAACACCTTTATTCTCAAAAGATCTTAAAAAAAATCTTTGGACTTTAACAATGTCCTCTGCTGTCTTTGGAAAGTCACCCCGCCTCCTTGGTTTCTCATTGACGAGCTAAATTTGCAACTATAGGCTTAGTGATAAGTTGCTACGGTCAGAGAAAAAGTTTAAGTGCTTAAAAGAACAAATTTATATTTTTAATCTGATGGATAATACACTCTGTTGATTAAAAAAGTCCTGAGCTAAAACAACTGCGAACAGCAACAACAGCTGGAAGTGAATCAATAAGTATACCACAGCATGTCAATGATCTGAAGGACGGACTGAGGTGGTGAGAGTTACATCTCAACCAATTTGAAATGTCACATATTGGTATTGGTATTGATTTTTATTGATTTTATTTTTTAGCCATTAGAGTGGCTAAAATCTCTCAATCTGTGACGATTTATCGCATGGTCTTTCTTCAGGTGTTTGCAGAAAAAGAGGTGATATTAAGTGGAGGAGCTATCAACTCCCCTCAGCTTCTGATGCTGTCTGGGGTGGGAAATGCCGATGACCTCAAGCAATTCGACATCCCTGTGGTTCAGCACTTACCAGGTACATTTTGTGCACTTAGACACGGTTTATTTTTAAACCACATAAGCTTTAGAAAAGGTTAAGGCTGAAGATATAGATAATATGTGGTTATTTATGGAATAGCATGACCACATTAAACTCATTAAAACATCTTGGACTGAGTGAGCGATGTTTTCCTGTTTCTCCTCTACTAACACGTGGAGATTCTAAAGTGCACTATAAAGCTGTTTTTGTTGTTTCTCAGGTGTTGGCAGTAACCTGCAGGACCATTTGGAGCTTTATATTCAGCAGCAGTGCACTCAGCCCATCACCCTGTACAAAGCCCAGACACCTTTCCATATGGTCAAAATAGGCTTGGAGTGGCTCACCATGTTCACAGGTAACTACAGGAAAACACACATATTTTCCTGAAAGTTCTGCCAAAACAATTAATTAATGTGGGTTCACTGAGCAAACAATATTCTTGAAGATGTGTTAAAATCATTTGAAATCACCTTCCAGCAAGAAACTTTCACAATTCTGTGAGGGGAATACAGGAAATTATTGAGTGAGTTAGTAGATAGTTAAAGTGAAGTCAGTTTTATTTATATAGTCCCACTTCACAGCCGTTGAACATGTTGAACATGTCAACAAGAGCAGGTCTTGACCAAACTCTATGGTTATCAGTTCAATAAATAAGAGATAAAATATCCATATTCATATCATATCTGTGACATGTTAAGGCAGCTGTTTGATTTCAGCAAAGGCACACTCTTTAGAGGATTTATGTCAACAATGTCATATTTGACTTTAGAACATACTGTATAAATCCTGGCTTAAACCGCGAGCTTGTTCTTTTCCGCCCTCTTGCTGATGCAGGTTGACTATTGTAGTGGCTCATTAAGCTTGTTGCCTGCAGCCTTGTGATTGCGTCAGTTGCAGTTGTGGATTTCTCCCCTTCTAAAGGCTGCAACAAGCTGGGACATCTCACAATTAATAGCGTTAACTGGCAGGTCAATAACATGACTGGGTATGAAAAGAGCCTCCAGAGAAGCCGAGTCTTTCTGAAGTAACGACGGAGAAGGGTTCACCGCTCCCTGAAAAACTGCACTGCAAATAGTGCAACAGTTTAATGTTTCTCATTGTAAAATTGCACCGAATTTGTGGATTTTGTTTTCTATGGTTCATATCATGAAACATTCTGAAAATCTGAAGAAATATCTGTATACGAGGAACCAGACTGAAAACCAGTATTCCTTAGTCCTCTTATGCAACCAAATGGCTGTGATGTTAAAGCCCTCAGATGTCACTGCACTGAAAGCAGACATAATTCTGTCACGACTGTACTGGAACGCTTCCAAAAACTAGGGATGTACCAATATATCAACTCAATCTCAGTATTGGCCGATATTGACTTGTTTATCAGTTAGTGTTAAATAAGATGGCATTCAGTGATACCAGTAGCCAATAGTAATTTGTTGTGTTTCATTAGTTTGGTACAGGCTACATCTGCTGTTCTACATCTGACTGCAGCCCCCCCCCTCTGATGAAGCTCTCAATCATTTGTTTGTCATTTCATTTTTTATACAGAGGATTTTTCGTTTCCTTGACACAAAAGGGTATCGGTAGTTATTAGCTGCATCCTCAAATGCAAGTTGGAACTCTACCTATTAAAGAGGAAACCATATATAAGATCTAGAAAAGCAGTCACCTTCTCTGGGCCCAAGCTCATTCAAGAAAATTTTGGAAATGATGGACACCATGTCCTCCAGACTAAAGAGGAGATCCAGCTTGTTAATGTACATAATATTATTACTTGTGTGAATGCACCAATAATGTTGAACAACATATACATGTTGTAGAGCAACATGCTGCAACAGAACACCAAACCACAATCTGCAGGTATTATAACAGCATGCTTGTGTAGTAAAGGAGTCCAGGTGCTACACTGGCCTGCCTGCAGTCTTGATTTGTCACCCATTGAAAATGTTCAGGACATTATCAAACTTAAAGTACGACAACAGAGCCACTTTACTGTTGAGCAGCTTAATCCTACATCAAGCACAAATGGGACAACATCCCATTTTCCAAATTATAGCAAATATAGCAGATCATATGAATATGTTGTCTTTGTGCTATTATCAGATAAGTATGGGGTTTTGATGTTTTACAAATCATTATATTCAGTTTCGAATTATATTTTACACAGTATTCAGAGTTTTTTTGGAAACAGGGTTGCATTACGCTACTTAATTACGCGATCATATCACTTGGTTAATACATCATATGCACCTGTAAACCATCATCACAATAATATCACAATCAACATTATTTAAAGGACAAGTGTGTGAGAATTAGTGGCATCTAGTGTTGAGGTAAAAGAATGCAAGCAATAGAGCACTGCCTCACTGCCCCTCCCTCTCTTAGCATGTAGGAGAGCTACTGTGGTTAACAAACTTGGGACAAACTTCCTGCAGACTGCTGACAATAAAACTTGTACTCCTTCGTCATCACTTTTTACCGGGACGACTCTTCTTTTTTGGTTGTATTCCAATGTCACTACTGTATACAAACCCAAAGCAATACTTTTCAAGCCTTTCTGTCCTTTCTTGGCTACCGTAGTAACAGTGCAGCACAAGATGGTGCTATCAGTGGAAGGGAGACCCACTCCCATGTAACTATAAATATACACTGGGGTTATTGATTCAAGGTGATTGCACACTAATTTTAACAAAGTTATGATGATTATATTATATGTTTATGGATACATAATTTTAAATTCTACACAGTGACCTCTAATTGGAGGGAGATGATCAGTGAATTCTGAATGAATCAGTGAATAACACACAAACGATCCTTCACAAAAAGATAATCACACAGTCACTGAAGCTGACTGTTTTACTCTCAAGCTGAATCTCTCATCTTGTTTTGATATGAGTACCTCATCATTTCACGCAGTTATCACTCTTAAATCAGCTGAGGTGCGCATGTTCTCGGCTGAAAAGGCACTTTACTTATCTTGCTAAATACAGGAAAAAGAAGCCCTGGTCACAAACCACATATGCACTCATTTGCACGTGTTGCATGTTGCAAAACTTTGTAAATCAGATCAGTCTAGCAACTGAATTTATCGGGGTCATTTGAAATGTGACATTCACTGGCACAATAAACAGATTGTGGGTTGCTGATGAACATGGCAAATGTCACAATACCCATAAATGACTAAAAGTACGTGTGTCACACTGCTCATAAATAATCAGGCTCACCAACAGACAGAAGACAAAATATTAAATAATCTATTTAAATATTACAAGACATTGTATACAGTGCGGATCCGTCTTGTGATTATGAATCACACATGACACAGTGTTCCCCCTTCTCGTTCACCTGTTGCTCCACAACTCATAGGTTACGGAGCGACAGCTCACTTGGAGAGTGGAGGATTCATCCGCAGTCGGCCACATGTCCTACATCCCGACATCCAGTTTCACTTCCTGCCTTCGCAAGTCATAGACCATGGACGGGTCGCCTCCAGGGTAGAGGCCTATCAGGTATGTGTGGCCACTTTCAGGATGTATAGTAATGGTTCCACTTTAAAGAGAAATGTGTGTCTGTGCTTGTGCATCCTGTTTTGTTATGACACTGTGTTACTTATGTTTACACTCACACTCCTGTAGTCGCTGAAACTAAGAATGAGATCATTACCTAACACATGAAGGCATTTTAATTCACAATCAGTTCCATGGAAAAACGAAGGAGAGTCCAGGAGAATTTTACACGAAACGCCCTGTTGATGTTTCCCTGCATGCCAGAAACAAATACAGATGACGTCATTATTATCGAATCATGTGTGATGCTGAACTTGTAGAGCAGGTCCAGACCAAACCTTTTGGTTATCAGTTAATTAAATAAGAGCGACACAATATTCCCCACAACTCTATCTGTGTGACATAGGCTTCCATTGAACTGCTCCAAAGAGCAATAGACATTTAAAAGTGCATTTGGTGTTTTTTATTGTCTGAATTGACAATGAGGAAAGGCAGCATTAGCACAATTATCATCAGGTGTTTAAACAGGAACCAGTAGCATAAAATGAGGCCAAGAAGTCAGACTTACTACATACACTTAAGTAAACCTGTTGCACTACTTTAACCCTGAATTAGTCGTGCCAGACATAAAGGGCAAAATAAGGCACTAAACAGAGGAGACAAACATGGCAGAGACAACAGCCACTCTCAGTAGCAGCAGGAGATTGTTGCATTTTACTGCAGTAGAAAATTTTTTGCCTGTTCAAGGAATATAATACAGAAAAGACTGTCATTAAGTAGTGTTAATCATCTTAATTGAAATGATAAGTAAAGCCAAGTTTGGGAAAAAAAAATAAAAATGGTTGTAAGGACCGTTGAAGATATTCAGAAAGATCCATGAAACTAAATAATACCAATGATGATACGATCTGACCGCTGGGGTTTTCCAGGAATACACAAGAAAAGATTTCTTATTGTGCAAATGTTTAATATATACAGTATGTTTTATCTCTTTAAGTGGCCTATTTTCCAATTAGAAACTTTAGTGCCTTTGTTTTGTTTTTCAGTAAAACTTTTTTTTCATTACATGCACTTGTTTTATTGCCAATACACTATTTTACACTTTCCAAAGATTTTCAATGCCAATATTTCCTTTGTCAATTCAGGTTTTGTTTTTAATGCCATTTTTTTTGTTGTTTTTAGTTTCATAATTGACTGCTCCATAGATTACTGGGCGTTTAGTGTTTGGGAAAGAAAGTTAAGCACTGCATGTACAAAATCAAACATGACAGGCTGGAGTTAACACTGTGCATAGTGCTGAGAGAAGTTGCTGTCATTGTTCTATTGTGGCCGTGAAGCCATGCCTTCCTAGCGTCACTACACTGAGACTAATGAGAACATTTTGTGTGAATGTAAAATGTAACTCAGATTCTGTTGGAGTTGCAGGTTCACGTTGGACCCATGAGAAGCACCAGTACGGGCTGGTTGAAGCTGAAGAGTGCTAACCCTTTGGATCATCCAATTCTGCAGCCAAACTATCTCTCCACCGGTATGATTCAGCTGTCACGTACCAAATCCATCTCGCTATCCTCCAAAAGAGTATCTATAACAGAACTTCCTTAGTCCTCTTATGCAAAATGAGATGCTCTGCTCTGCTCTCATCAGTGCTGAGAATGAGAGTTTGTTCTTAAATATTCCAGACTTTAATTTTTATCTTCTTTTCTGTCAGATATTGATGTGTGGGAGTTCAGGGAGTGTGTGAAGTTATCTCGAGAGATTTTTGCTCAGAGGGCCTTTGACGCATTTCGTGGTGCTGAAGTCCAGCCCGGACCTGAGGTCCAATCCGATGCTGACATCGATGCATTTGTCCGCCAAAAAGCCGACAGCGCCTACCACCCATCCTGCACCTGCAAGATGGGCTCTCCATCTGACCCGTTTGCGGTCGTCGACTCAAGCACATGTGTTCTGGGTCTGGAGCGGCTGCGGGTGGTCGATGCCTCCATAATGCCTAGCATCGTCAGCGGCAACCTAAATGCTCCGACCATCATGATGGCAGAGAAGGCAGCTGACATCATCAGAGGGGGCCCTTCTCTGGTCGATCCGGGGGTTCCTGTGTACCAACCACCCAGACTCAACACGGAGATGAAGGAGGCATTGATGGGGAGGAGTGGCAATCAGTAGCACATGAGTGAAGGGGAGGGGCAAAAATGGTTCACAACACTGTCAGATCGGTAACAACAGCAGTGAACTGTTTGTTGTTTTTTCATTGATCTAATGATAATTATGAGGGGCTGATCTACATCTAAATTCAAAATAATAAGAGTGTGGAACACGGTCGATTTTTAGCAGTTTACATGTGAAATCATTTCATTTTTCATTCTAAATCATGAATGACTGTCTTAAAGTGAAAGCTAATGTGTTAAAACTTCCAGGCGTGTTTCCCCTGCTGTCTAGTCTAGTTAGCGTTCATTGAACAGAACCAACTGTGTGGGTTAACTCATACTGTGGCAGGATGAAGCAGCACCATTGTGAGGATAGAGACCATTCACCAGACTTAAAACCTCACCTGACCTGTTGTTTCCGGCTTTATTGTTCTAATTGTAGACATCTTTAACACAAAACTGTGCTAACACTACCTGATGACATTGGATGGGTGCTAAGAAGCCTGAGGAAATTTTAATGTGTCAATATAATGCAAGTTTAGTACTCTGTGTGTGCGTATGTGTGTGTGTGTGTGTGTGCGTGCGTGCTTGGACTCTGAAGATCAGTGAATTTAGCTTTGTAAAACAAAGCCATTGCTTATGTAGCGTTTCAGCCACACTGTTATCTGGAGATAATCCACACAGGGTGACCAGGTGTCCTAATTTGAATGGGATTGCACAGCATTTTTATCCCCAGCCTCTCCCATAATGAGACAAAGACCTACATTTCAATTGTCTACAGTTTTCAAAAGTCAAACTACACCATGAAAGGTGCTTTTATTCCCTTTATTTTATAAGGAAACAGGTTAGTTTAGTGACTCACTAGACTAACCTGTTTTCATTTGATGAATGAAACGTACAAGAGGTACAGAAAGCACCAGAGGGCAATCCCCCCAAAAAAAAGAGGTAAACAAAGGGTAATAGAAACAATATTTTGTTTTGGGGTTTTTCTCACTCCACAAAAATATGCTTTTGTCCCACATTTATTTGTTGGGATCTGGTTAAGCTGAATCCACAGAAGCTTTCAAATCAAACTCGAATGCAGACAAAATCACTACAAAAATGCCACCTGCTGTGACTCACCTTCATTTTCTTCATTTGTTACTTTTTACAAGCGTTTTTACAGTCCTCTCACCACACCGAATTTCCTTCTCAGTCTGATCAGTTCAGTGATCTCCACAGCAGTACAAGTCTTCCTTCCTTAAGACTTGATGATTCAACAGTTCCTTCTCGTGTTTCACAGTAGAGTGTCCTCAGTAGAATTCCAGGGTAAGCATCCCACCCTGAGACTTCAGCAAGTTATTGATTTAACAGAGAATAGCAGCTGTGTCTACATTAGTGGAGGGTCTATGGGGTTCAAGTCATTACTAATAGGCACAAATCAAGCAAATGAAGCTAATGTAGGACTTTGAGTGGGCACAGCTGTCTTTGGCACTTAAGCACAATTCTGAAAGTGGTTTTCCTGTGGTCTGGCTATGATACGTACTCTCACAACAACAAAATGAATGTACTCTGTTGTAAAAAATAACGCCATTGGTGGTCTTGCTCTGTTGGCATGGCGATGGTAGAAATACCCCATGGACAAATACAGTCTCACTTTTTTGTCTGTATAGAGTAAAATACTAAAACTGATGCTGATTGGTGGCTTCTGGGTGATCATGGCTTTATCTATATAAGTATTCCACCTCTCAGAATTTAGTTTACTGCAAATTATAGCTTAGAATATGAAATGAAGCTAATATAAGTGTTGTCTTAATAGTCTTAATTTAACATAGAGACTATAGACTTTTTGCAATGTATTGTGAATGTTTACAAATAAGCTTTTGAATGATAATCTGTGCCTTTAACATCATTATGTCCTGGTGTGAATGAAGAGGTGTGTTTAGTTCATGACTGATGCACATGTGGGTGTTGAGTAGGTTTTAGAATTTTCTTCATTTCACTGTACATGTCCTGTTTTATGTTGGGAGTTTTTCTTGATCGTAATCAAACAGTTGACGCCGTCCTGACCTTTGACCTTTGTTACTTTATTATTGTGTCTTACAAAAATTCCTCAGCAGTTGTGATGTCATTTCAGACAGGAATTCAAATGTACAAAACAGGATTTTTGATTTCCATTGGTACAAAACCTAGAAGGTACTACTACTTATGCTACAAAGAGTTTAGAGCTATATTTTCCTCAATTTCCATACGACAAATTGTTAGAAAGCAGACATTTTTGAGTTCATCACTTTTACAAACACTGTACAGATTTTATACATCATTCCACCTCTAAAGAAGTGGAGGTATACAAAACAAATAAAGCTGTCATCTTCACAACGAACCTCTTTGTTATTTTTTATATTTTTTGTGTCTTTTGACGAAAGTCTAAATGTTATTTATTTGTATATTTGCACTGGAAAACAGCCACAGATGACCATCGGGGCCTGGGCAGCAGAAGTGCCTTCTTGGGCAAATAATCCTCATGGTGGTGCTACAGCAATCATCTGGATTCAAAATTCGAATCTAAAGTTTATACCAAGTCAACCACCCTTAATGCTTTGCCACTTTCATCAAACTGAAGCAGAATTGAGCAGAAACATACACTTTGAGCTAGCAGGGATTTCTGAGGTCCATCATTGTTTTTAGCAAAAACTGTAAAAACCTCAACAAGCAGCCCATACAAATTCCAAAGTTGCCAAATTTATTTTTGACAACATTGTGAATTGTACCCTGATGTCAACAAATTTATTCAATGGGAATTAGAGTGTCTTTCATCATTTATTTCTTAAATGAGAAGCAATAAAAAATTAAATAAAGATTTCTCTACACAAATGATCAGAATTTATTTTTTAGAAAAGTTGAAATATCTGCCCTTACATTAAGTCCTTGAGATGGCATAAACCGGCTGGTTTTTCATTGTGTAGGTATAAGATTATGACTTAGTCTTGGTGTGTGAAATTGTCAATTCACTTGCAGATTCATTGCCCTGTACCTAATGAGATATTGTGCTGAAAGGTCAGCATGTTTAAAATATGTCCCACGATCAGCTTATCATCAAGCTTGATAACGAACTGTTTGTTTGAATCAGATGTGCAGAGAAGCATGAAGCAGGGCATGACTGATGAAGGACACATGACTGATGAACTGACTTTAAAATTAATATTGTTTAATCTAGTCAGCAGTCATGTGTGAAGCCACCTTATAGATTCTGCATCTATGACCTTTTAGAAGGTCAGTAAAGGCATCTGAATCCAAATCTAATTCCTCTCTGTTCCATCTCTGTGGGCCTCAACATGATCATGATGTGCTGCTGGAGTCTATGGTTGTGAAATTAAGACCTCAGGGACGCAGAGTGAAACTCGGGCATTGTGCTTTGTGAATTTGAGACATGATTTATTAATTTGAGACAGGATCTATTGATAAATTTGGTCCAGGCATTTCCCCTGATGGATCTTTTTCTCACACATCTTCCTCCTTAAAATGCCCAGTCCCATCTCTAGCAGCTACATTTGTTTCTGGTGTTAATACATGTGAGCCACAAAGACTTAAATAGTTATTTCTGCTTTATTTGCTGCTGTAGTTGCTGAGGAAAACATGACCAGGAGGGACCACCACAGCTCAATCTCCACACCATGCAGCTGCACAAGACACTACAGCCCTGGTGTTTTCTAGACATCTCAGAGATATGCAGAGAATATGTTTTTGCTCACAGCATGTGTGTGTAACATAGCTTTAAAAGAGCTCTGAAATACTGTGAGGCCATTAGAATCCAAAACACTAAAACTGACTCTCATACTGTATTACATTTACATTTATTTTTCTTCTCTTCTTCTGTTGGTTGTTTATATTAGTGGAACACGTGACAACACAGGTTGACTGTCATCACATCATATTTTCTTCTTTTTTTTTTTTTTTTTTTTTTTAGTTACCAAATAAAATTCTGATTAATCCATACAGAAAATGATTTACCCGTATACACCGTTTGCCTTTTAGTTTAGTGGTATGTTAGTAGTGACACAATTTTGCCTACGTAAACCTACGTATATGGATCCTCTGGGGACAATGAGTGCATACAGTCCATATTCCAGATACCAGCTCATATCCACTCTTAGGTTCATTTTTTTTTTATATGCAAAAACACAACAGCAAACTTTTAACTTTTCAATATCGGCATCAAGTTTTTGTCATTATTTTACACAAGATCTGGTATACACATCAACAACAACATAAAAATTAAAAAAAAAAAAAAAAAAAAAA
>KV751327.1:7159182-7200623 GCA_001698575.1 Mola mola | reverse complement strand
TCGATTGTCATCTCGCAGGCGTCTGCGATTTCGTGTTTGGTCACCGACACAAACTTGGGGTCCCTGGCGTACTTCCCTAGACCCTCAGAGATTAACACCTGAGAAGTTTAAAAAATAAATGTCAGATTTCGGTCTGTTTGTGCCCATGCGTAGTTCTCATAGTGGGGCTCTAAGGACTTACCAGGGGTCCAAGTCTCAGTTTCAGCTTAACACTTGCCAAAATGTGTTCATTAAATGTCACTACAAGTAACTAATAATACTTCAAGTAAACTATACTAAAGAAAAATCAACTTTATTAAATGCAAGAAAGGTTCAAATAAAATGTCAATTAAAACAATTATCTAGAATTTACATGACTCTGAATGATGGTAACTCTGCAAATATTGGCTTATCAATGAAAGATGAGATTGACATTGAAGAAAGCTGCTGTTTTTCACTCACAGCCTCCACCAGACTGTTAGCGCTGCACCTCTTGTGCAGCAAGTGTGAGCAGCTGTCTGCAGGTAGCTGCAGGTGTGACGGAGTGTGGCTAGAGCTGGGAAAACCATCCTGGTTGTCTGTATACCACACACTCCTTTTCACCGCTGTGGGGATGCTGCCGACACTGCCGGAGCTGCGCCAGTCCACCTGGGTGCATGCATACGCGTGAGGTGCTAAATGAACACTGCTACCAGAATGGCTGATAGGCTTACATACTTATTCTTAAAATATGGTCTTACTTCACACTGTAAACCACACCTGTATCAGTGGTGTATAGCTGGGTGAGCAGTCGCAATTGATGGGCGAGGCAGGGGGCGTGGCCCAGGAGCGAAGCGACCGTGCAGGGGACAGGTGGTGAATCCTGCTGGCGTCGAGGCCGGCCACCGCCATTACCTGAAATTCACAGACAATGGACGAAGATAAATTTATTACAAGGTTTTGGGATAGGGAATGGAGTAAAAGAAAATAACTAACTTACAGGAAACAACCATATGTTGTTAAAAAAAAAAAAAGTAGATAGATAAGTTTTCATAATATTGCTGAAGGTGTGTGCTTGTATGCAGGGCTGTGGTGGAATAAAAGCGTATTAAAAATTCACAACTGCAATACTGTGAAGGGAATTTGACTCAAGTAAGTGTCGATCACCACCCGGGGTAATTTCCAGTCACTTTCAACATATTTTTCTGTTGACTGCAATAGCACCTCCTCATGGCCTGGTGAGGCCATTACCATGACTATCCCAGTCATTATCACTGACAGATCTACAAGTCCATCTCAATTTGATTCCAACTACTACTATTTCCAAATTTTGTCAATATGTTCCTCTCAGGATGGCACTGATAATGTGCTGAATTACTTTATCCAGCCCAGAAATTTAGACTTCTTGTTTGCACCTGAAATCTGGCACAAGGATAAGGAAGTCTCCCCCCTCAATGAGTTGTGCCCAAATGGATACTTCTTTGTCAGTTACCCTAGAATTTCAGGGCAGGGTTTCTTGCGTTGGCTACTGAGTGTTCCTTTTCCTCCTTTGAATCACAGATGATTAAAATTGGACATATAAAGCCCTCTTACTGTATTTTAATCTACCACACACCTGGTTTTCACAAATCAAATTTTATTTGTAAAGCCCAAAATCACAATTTACACATTATCTCACTGGGCTTTGACAAACTGTACAGATGTGACATCCTCTGCCCTTAGACCCTCGAACCGGGTGAGGAAAAACATAAAAAACCCTAAACAGGGAAAATAAGAAACCTTAGGAAGAACCACAGAGGAGGGATCCTTCTTCCTAGGACGGACAGACGTGCAATAGATGTCACATGTACAGAACACAACAACATGATAATAACAGTTCACTTAGAATATATAAAACATCCATGAGTCCCAGAGTCTGTGGATTCTATAAATCCGGATGTATGGGAAGTCTAGTGATCCAGACGAAGGTGTACACTGTTGGTCCAGGAGTCATTGTAGTCCATGTAGCAAGATCTGAGTGTTGCTGATGTAGTCACTGAGTCCAGGAGTATGTAGAATATGTAAATTGAGGAATATGTGAAGTATAGTGATCCAGAAGCAGGTGTAGTCTATTGATCCAGAAGCCATTGTAATCTGTGGATCCCGATTTGCACTTGGAAATCCAGCCTAGGATCCACATTAAGACAGGATCCTGTCTTAATGTGGCCAGGAGGCATCAGGCAGGACCACAGCAGCAGCTCCCCCTAGAAAGACCTGCAGGATGATAAAGCACAACGACTCCAGGGAAGAAGTAAAGTTAGTGTAAGGATATGGACATTTAGAGGAGCAGGCATGGAGTCTGAGTCAGAGGGGGCAGAGAAGAGAGCTCAGTGCATCATGGAGTGTTCCCCCAGCAACCTAAGCCTATAGCAGCATAACTAAGGGCTAGATAGGCCAGCCTTAACTATAAGCTTTATCAAAAAGGAAAGTTTTAAGCTGCTCTTAAAATCAGAGAGTGTGTCTGCCTCCCGTACCAAGACTGGAAGATAGTTCCACAGGAGAGGAGCTTGATAGCTGAAAGCTCTGCCTCCCATTCTACGTTTGGAAATTCTTGGGATCACCAATAACCCTACATCCTGGGAGCGTAAGGTTCTGGATGAGCGATAGGGTACTATGAGCTCTTTAAGATAAGATGGTGACTGACCATGAATAGCTTTGTAGGTGAGAACAAGGATTTTAAATTCTATTCTGAATTTAACTGGGAGCCAGTGCAGAGAAGCCAGTACGGGGGAAATATGGTCTCTGATATTAGTTCTAGTCAGTACACGCGCTGCTGCATTTTGGATTAACTGAAGAGTTTTTAAAATCTTAGGGCAAACTGAAAATAAAGAATTACAGTAATCCAGCCTGGATGTAACAAATGCATGAACTCGTTTTTCTGCATCTTGTTGAGACAGGATGTGCACTTATTAACAGATGCTACTGGCAGAGTCTGCCATAGAGATATGCTGAAGATGGACTACATCTTGAGGGTACTTATTCCCACTCAGTCTTACCATTCTGTTTTGTGTAGGCTACATAATGCGCCCTTCCATTGGGTCCAAATGTACTGGACAGGAATAGCATCATTATTAGCAGGAGAAATGGCGGTTGCTGTTGTGGGTAAAATAAAATTCCAGCGGCTTCTTTGGGATGCTCTGCCATGCTTAATGATAGTTTGAGCAGGCACACATGTCTATGGCAAGTCACTCATACTTTTTGTCACTTTTGACATAATTACAGATATCTGTAATTACATTTTGATTAGGCAGTATTACTGTAATTACTGTAGTTCTCTACTTTAAAGCTGCCGTAATATGATCTTAAATTCTCTCCAACTAATCCAGAATGCAGCAGTGCTAGTACTGAAATAACCAGCATCAGAGACCATATTTTCCCCATACTGGCTTCTCTGCACTGCATCCCTGTTAAATCCAGAATACAATTTAAAATCCTCACCTACAAAGCTATTCATGGTCAGGCACCATCCTATCTTAAGGAGCTCATAGTGCCCTATCACCCACCCAGAACCTTACGCTCCCAGGATGCAGGGTTATTGGTGATCCACACAATCTCCAAAAGAACAATGGGAGCTTTTACGCTCCTATCCTGTGGAACAATCTTCCAGTCTCGGTATGGGAGGCAGACGCACTCTCTGCTTTTAAGAGTAGGTTTAAAACTTTTTGCTACCGCTTATAGTTAGGGCTGGCCTATCTAACCCCATGTTTTTATAGGCTTACGTTGCCGGGGGGACACTTCACGATCCACTGAGCTCCTCTCTTCTTCTCTCTATCTGACTCTGACTCTATTTCTGCTCCTCTAATTGTCCATATCCTAACAAAACATTATACTAACTTTACTTCTTCCCTGGAGTCTTTTTGCTTCATCATTCTGCAGGTTTTCTAGGTCGCAGTGGGAGCTGCCGCTGTGGTCCTGCCTGACACCTACTGCTCACATTAGGACAGGAGATCTTGTGACTTGGATCCTAGGCTGGATTGTGCTGCGCAAATCTGTATCCATGGATTACAGTCACTCCTGCACCAATAAACTACACCTGCTTCTGGATCAATAGATTTCACATACCTCTGGATTTATAGATTCCACATACTCTTGGATTTATGGATTTCATAAGCAACATACAAATCTGCATACATGGACCACTATGAATCCTGAACCAACAGATTACACCTGCTTCTAGATCAAGAGATTTCTCATACATCTGGATTTATATACTCAGTAACTCCTTAATTCTAATTAATCTGTTATTGTCATGTTGTTGTGTTCTGTACAAGTGACATCTATAGATTATTTAATATTATTTCTATTGCACGTCTGTCCATCCTAGGAAGAAGGATCCCTTCTCTGTGGTTCTTCCGAAGGTTTCTTGTTTTTCCCTGTTAAGGGTTTTTTAAGTTTTTCCTCACCCGGCTCAAAGGTGTAAGGGCAGAGAGTGTCACATCTGTACAGTTACTGAAAGCCCAGTATTGTGATTTTGGGCTATAGAAATAAATTTTGATTTGATTTGATTTGAAACGGCTGCAGAAGACATAAAACTATATGTTTTAGAAATAATAAATAGATTTTTTAAAAAGTGAAAAAAGAGATGATCAAAAGTGCTCGAATGGATTCACTGTTAATAGTGATAGACAGCTTGGTGTCCCCACTGCATTATATTATTAAAAACAGATCATTGGTCACATTTCTAGCCCATATCCAGATACTGTGTCTCCCTCTTTAAAGGATTATCTAGACAAAAAATGTCTTGTGTCACTCTCTTTTGTTCTGATTATGATTTGATCATAAGTCATAAGCTCATCTTTGAATTGTTTTGCTTGTCCTATGGCTGACTAGAGTACTGGACATGTAATGAGACAAGTTTATCGTTTCTCAATAACATGTCTATTTAAACATTGCTGTTGCAAAGTGCAGTGTATCCTAAAATAAAGAAAGTAAAATAAGAGAAGAGCACTTGTCTAAAGAAAAATTTGAACAACACTTATCATGGATAGTGCTTTGGAACACAACACAACTCTTCCTGAGCAAAACAAGACTACTGTATGAGAGCTCAACAAAAGCGTTTGTTTACCTGCTGCTGCACCAGGTGTAGTGGAAGAGCTGTGCAGGACGGAGAGGGAGGAGCCTCCTCCTCACTACTCCTTCTGCGAAGACACTCAAAACTGAACGCTGGTCTGCTGGAGGCTAAAAAAAAAGCCACACGAGAGCTGCAAATGATCACTCCTACACTGGATACTCCCTGGATTTGGTAGGGGATTGTTGTCCTCCACCAAATCATGTTTGACCATCAAGTTTAGCAGATCTATGTACAATTGAAAAAAAAAAAAAAAAGAACAGATAGAAGACAAATATCCCCCAATAAATCATAAAGTTAAAGCTTGCTGCAACCATAATGTAGAATACTGAATCAGCCTTGTTTATCAATGTGATCATATGACCTTCATATTGAGTCAACAGCCATATTGAGTCAACAGCCAACAGCCATTATTTCTTAAGATCCAACTTAAGAAATAATTAGATGTACAAACAATTCACATGTGAGTCAGACAGGGAATCTCAACATGTCTCAATAACAATAACAAAAAGGATTAAATAAACTGTTTGGTTGCTCACCTTGAGGTGAGCGTAGAAACCATCTCCTGGGCGACCGCCTGTCATCTTGGTAGATCAGCTGCTGGTCATCGTCATAGTAAGCATTAGTCTGATGGTCATCCCTGGAAACCTCAGGGTCAAAGTTGCCCGTTGCATTGTGTGGGTCCTTCCTGGACAGCCTTTGTAGCAAAAAGATAAATGAGTTTGTTTTTGTTTATCAAAGTGACCCAGAAAAATGAGTTCTTTCCAAATGTGTTTAAATAAAAGTTAGAAAAGTTGCAAATGATTGGATTTTCATTATCTTTGTACTGTTTGGCATATTGGCGGTGATGCATCTCGTAGAGTCATACAAATGAGACACAAACATATTGTGCTAGTGGCGCTGAGTCACTGTGCTTAAGTGTTGAGGTGGCAGACAGTTTACCCTCAGATCTTGACCTCCCCCTGAGAAGGCCCAGTGAATTGGCCGCTGCCAAATCTGCTTTATGGGTATCAACATGCAGAATGTCTTCGCTATTATTTTCATAATGAACTGGGTCAAAAAATAACCATTACATGATTACTGTTGGCTGTCATATAGTGGTTCTGGCCCCAGACAGCTTTCCTTGCTCAGATCTAGTTAAGCTGAGAGTTACAGTACCTGTCCCTTGTGAGCATGATGTCGTCTTCATAAAACTCTTCCCCACTGTAGTACTCTCCTGAACCTCGATCGTCATCACCGTTCCCATCTCCTGGCTCCTCTCGAAGAATAGTAGGGTACAGTCCACTCCCACTTTCTGACCTGGAGTCAAAAAGATACAATAATATTGGATATATTGAATATTGAAAAAAATAATTTCAGTTGTTTTCTGTAGTTTGATGCAGATCCATTTTCCCCATAGTTCTCATTCACAAAGACCGCAAATGCTCTTGTAATGTGACGGGCCAGCCACCAAAAGCAGCATCACAGTACACTGAAATGAAGCTGTGTGGTGACTAGTTAATGTAGGCCTTGCAGTAGCACGTCCTGTTCTGAGGACAGAGAGGGGTCAGTCATACACACAGGATTGTTTGCAACAGGAGAGTGGGTTAGGAAAACGGCAGAACGGCTGCATGCAATGACAAAAGTAAGTTTTTGTACAGGCAAGGAAGGCGTTAGTGGGGTGTATGCTATTTAGATTAGCAAATGGTGTCACAGATAATGTTGACAGCAAGGTCTGTAAATGATCCCGAGTAACCCAGACACTCGTTCCATGACAGGGAGGCTTCTAAACAATGAATTTACTGCTGTGAGCATAATTAACCAAATGATGAGAGAAATTCAAAACCTCATCAGGTAAAACTATATGACTAAATTCCACCAGAGGTAAGTTAAAAGGAAAACCTTGCTTATTTCAGGAAGACATGACTGAACCATATTGTGCAAGTGCTATTACGACATGGCTCTGTAGTAAAAGTCCAAGTAATAAATTTGCCTGCCTGCATTCCCATAATTAGCAGCTGAAATCCTCCATCAAATAAGAAAGTGAAAACATAAAAGAAGAGTTGAGGCTACAGAGTGATAAACATGATGCTGGCACAAACTTTTTTAATTGTGTTGCTACCATAGCTTTATCTCCAGAGGAACCTGTGCAATATCTGATAATATTATCTGATCCATCTTGACTCAGAATATATGTCAATTGCGTGTTTTTTGGGGTTTTTTTACAGAAAAGACTGAGCGCTGGGCACATACACACTGTAATAACCGTGATGACTGCAACTGTAGTAACTGTTTAAGATCATGTTAGATCTCAGACCACTGACCTTGTGGAGTGTGGCTTCCAAGGGTTGTTGTGGACATTGCTGCAAGTGTACACCGATGACCCGTTTTTGGTGGGTGACAGGTGGTCTTGTCTTAACAAACACTTCTGCTGCCTCCCATTGGTTATGGAGAAAAGTGACGGCACGTTGGCATTGTTGAGGTTGGCATTGGAGGGTATTGGTGATTGATGACAAGTGGGAATACAGTAAGGATAATTATGTAGATGAGGGGTGTTGTAATGGTGATTGTACTGGATAGGTGAAGAGTTCATCTCTCTTTCCTCTCCTCTGTCATTATCACTGGCTCTCCTGTTGGCTTGGGTGGTTTGGACTGAGGGACTGCAGGACAGGGGGAGGATCTGCAGCGGCCGTTGGGTGACAGTGGTCAGGTGGGAGAAGCCTTGCTTATCTGTGCTGACATGGTTAACATTCCCAATTTGGTTCCCAAAAAGGCCACCATTGCGCTGCAGAGAAATACCAGAAACCGATGACAGTCATGGAAAAAAAAAAAAAAAGAAAAAGAAATTCTTCTGTACAAAACTCATTACTGCCAAGCAAAATGCAAACCAACCTGAGAAAGGATGTCGAGGTACAAGACCCTCCCAGACGAAACAAAGCTGTGTTTGAGTAGATCCATGTTTTATGCTACTGCGTGGTTGACTTTTTAGAGATTTTTATAGAATCAAAACCAGAATCAATTTCCCACCAAGTTGCCATATTTGAACTGTGTGAATCCATTTTTATAATATAATGAAAAAACTAACTAATAAATTATATGTATATGGGGATAGATTTGTGGATGGACAATGTCATTTTAACATATTTTAACAAGGTCACTGTCTTGTTTTGATGGAAGAACCACATTAGTCACAAATCATTAGTTACAAAGCTATTAAAAAGCAGAGTATTTCTATGCACCTTCAAATATGTCTTACCCTATAGATTTCCTCCTCCTCCTCTTCATTACCATCCACAAGACCCTCCTGTTGCAGGTCACATGATATGGCTCGACGGATCTCTGGCCCAATGTCATGCAGCGTGCGCAGGCCAGCCTGCAACGAGAGCAGCTACTGTATATAACGCCAAACCTACCACCAGCCTTCACAGGCTTCATATCTATATCAGTGGGTCTATCTGTTACAGTCATAACTGGAAGGACCATCATTTGGTACATTTTAATTGCTTTATTAAAAAATGTAGTGAAAACTGGTGCACTCAAAATTACGGGCTCTAATGTGAGTTCCTCAACGGGATAGTAGAAAGTGATTTTTTTTAGTTTATTTTATGGCAGTAAGGCCGGGGCCCAGAAACAAGAGACATGCATGCTATAAGTGCATGCTCATCTTCAAGAGGACAACTTTACTGCCGAGTCTGAGCATTTTACTCCGTCTAGAACACACAGATTTGGGAGTGTTTTTTGGGTGTTATACTGCAGCTGTTTGAGCATATGACTGTTGCTTTGGTTGGTGAACAAAGGAAGTCGTCTGCAACCGTAAACACACAATTTCCCCAGTTAATCAGTTGTGGTGGGAGTGTGACGCAGTTTGGCTGTTTTTCTGCTTTAGACACAGAGAACCTTTTTTGGGTGCATTAGTTCATGAAGAAAGTAGATTATGTAGACACTGTTACTGACAAAAATGTGAGGAAATCTGGTGCTGGTTTGCCTGTACATCTCTGTTGGGTCTTTCAGCAACACAAAAGCAAACATCCAAGCTGGTCCAAAGCACCGACATCGATGTCTATGGCAGGAGCTCATTGTTAAGGTCCATGCTTGAAAACTTGCTTGAAAAAATTTAAAAGAGCTGGAATATTTGCCATAGAGGAATGTACTATAATTCCTCAGGAAATACCCTCCAGCCTAGAGATGCGATACACTTCTCAACAGGTTGCTATTATTCGTGTGTCAGAAAAGTTTTTTATTATTGACTATTGATTGTCGGAGGGCTAATAATTTTAGATTTATAGTATGTTTTATTCTTGACTCAAGTCATTGCCTTACAAAAGTTAAGGGTTTTGTGCAATTTAGGGTCACAATGATTTTTCTGAGATTTTGAGAATAAATTCACGTGAAAAAAGTAATAGTTTTAAGAGAGTAAAGTGATAAATATATGAGATTTTATGTGGAAACAAAGAAAACTGGTAGGTATTTCCGGCATTTCATCTTCCAAAGAAGAGGCAATTTTCTCCAAGTTCATGTAGTTCTTTTTTTGGAATAAACGCAGTTTCTTGGAAATGCCTGGCACTGATGACAATGTGGTGCTGATGTATAGTAATGAAAGATTAAGAATTTCCCTATTTGTGAAAACTATACTGCTCTCCATGACCCTGGTAAATATATGACTTTATTCTCAAAATTTCCATTCATTTATCTCTCACTGTGGCCCTATTGCTCCATCATAGTCTTATTCGAGTTCATAAAGGGATTAAGAGGGTTAATAGATTCAACCTTTAATTTGAAAAGGTCACTTCACCCAAATTAAAATATACAAGCAAACAAAAAAAAAAAAATTATGTAATGAGGATCTTCAAAGAAAATTCTGTTTAACCATGTAGTGAAGGTACTGGGATAGAGAGCATCATCATGACATTAAAACTGACGGCACGGCTTGATATCTGTCATTGCAAGTGAGAAAGTTCAGGTGAACAGACCCAGTGAAGAAAGCAACCTTAGTTTGGTTTGATGCATTTGTTCGATCTGTAATAGGTGAACATACTTGGTTTTAAGAGAAAAGACTAAAGTAAACACAAGACAAAGAAACTTTTCTGTCGATACATTAATCATCTGTTAGTTGCTGTATGTTATGTTATGGATTCGTTTTCCTAACGATTATTATAATCGTCTATTAATCCGATGATTATGATCATTTTTATTGTAAAAAAAAAAAAAAAAGGGGATCAAAAATGCTTATCACCTTGATGTCGTCATATTTGCTTATATATATATATATATTGTCAATTAATCATAATGGATATCTAAGACCGATATTAAGATGATATTTCTAACTCAACTTTTGTTTTCAGACACAAAGTTAAGGTGAGTGCCACACTTGAGGTGAGATGGACTGATTTGTCTGTCGTACTGAAAGATTGGGTCTTGTATTTCCATTAACACAAGTGTGATACAGTTACTTTACTCACTTGTAGAGCCATGGTGGTGTTCAGCCTCTCCCATGAGCGCCTTCCCACGAGACCTTGCTCTTTGCGCCTCTTGAACCTCCTGAAGTAGTCCTGTATCAGGAAGGTGGCATAGAACTTCCCCACTGTTATCTCGTCATCTGAGTGAACAGACCAAACACACCAAAGCCTCCAAGATGAACAACAAACACTGATATCCTGTCTCCAGCCAGAAGATTGGGGAAACAAATACCATATGCATATCTAAGCCTCTACTATCCAAACATCTAGGAGACCACAAATCCATTTTAACAGAAAAAAAAACACACTGCACAAAGAGTACAAAAACTGATGTCCATTAACAATTAAATGGCACAATGATGACGCAATACCACTAATAAAGGCTGTATGAAAAGACCACAACTTACTACTAATCAAACTGGTGTTTCTAGGAAACCCCATTTCGCTGGAAGGACACACACACACACACACACATTCAAAGTTGTGAGGACAGCAACAGTCCTCAAAATGCTAGTTTAAAGCCAAAGTCTGCCAAAGAAGACACACCCATACACAAGTTACAACTAACAGATAACATCTACACTGCAGCCCCTGTCTTGTTTTTTTGAAAACACTCGTATGTGGTTATGAGGCAAAACCAGGTTTCACCAAGGAAACGGAGATACATTGTATTTACTGTTAATGTATGACTGTCCTACGTAAGAGTGGTACATTACGCGCTGACTGCAGAATTTACTACATTTAGCATCCTCGGAGAGGTCAAAGACAGACAAGCAGAGGTGTTCCACATCTCTAATAAGTTCTGTAGCCAGAAGTGCATGCAAGAAGGCAGCAGGGTAAAGAGCTTAAATTTGAAGGGCAGATCTACAGCTCTCCTTTCTACAGAGAGAAAAACAAATATTTATCCAGAGAGGAAACTATGAGTACACACTATTTGCCATGCAGGGAGGCTAAACGAGCATTGGTCAGATTCACTCAGAAAAGTGGCTGCTCGAGCCAAGCGGGGAAAGACAGCGAATGAACAAAGTAGACTGGGTCATGATGTGTAGGAAATCTGGGCCTCTTTTTTTTTATTGCCACGTTTACTTCACCCCTTGATTAACTGGGAAGGAGTCAAGTCACGGTGAGCCATTATTCTACATCACATGACTCAAGCCAGAGACAAACTATGAAAGGCTCCAATCAGAAAGAAACCAGAACTTGCAATCTGTGCTTGACTTAACTAAATGCACACCATCTGATCTATAAAAACTGATTTTATAATGGACTTAGATTTATCAGATCAGATAAATAAACACAGTTTAGTTCAGACTTTCATGATTTTTGTTCATCAGCAGATCAATGTGGAGTTTTTGTCTACAGTGACAGGAGGTTGTCTTCCTGGGCAGAGCCTGATGAAGCGTATAAGAGGTATCAGTAGTTTTATGCCACCAAACTAAAACAGAACTGCGCCAGAGAGCTCAGGATGGCAGAAAGAGAAAAGAAGAGAAGAAGGCCAGCAACTGACTGAGCACTCTACTGAAAGCAGAAGCAGCTGCGGAAGAGAGGAGCTTGGCAGAAAAGATGCAAACAAAAACAAGAATGGAGTTTAGCAAAGAAATGCACATGCAAAGACATGCAGGTGAAATTATTCAGTTCTAAAAGACAGTAACAGACTATATGGACGTACTGTAGCTAGAGGAACTGAGTGTGTGTCAGATAGTACAATTAAATGTCAAGTCAAACTTCTCGTGTCTGTTGATTGCTTTTATCTGAGAGAGAGCTAGATGGACAACCACAGACAGTGAAAAACAAAACAAAACAGGATGCTGAACTCTTCACGTGCATTAATCCTCTTTGCCAAACAGTGCAAATTTTAAAAACTAGCTTATTCAAGGAAAAAAAAGAAAAACTTTTCCAGATTCAGAAAATCTCTTTACCTCACTGAGCTACTGTTGTCAGCTCTGACTCATGCTGTAGTTCCATTTGATTCTTACTGTGACTCGTTTCACATTTTAAAAATGTACATTTCTACAAACTGATTTAGGAAAACACACCTGCAATTTCTCTAAATTCAAAATGTGTGACAAAGGTACAGTTCATCTATAGGCTCCAAACATTACAACACTTAGTCTTCTTCTTCCTCTTTTGGCTTTACTTAGTTTTTTCTACGAGTAGCCACAGTGAAGCCATCTCTCCCTGTCCTCTGCATCTTCTTCCGTCACACCAACTATCTGCATGTCTTCTATCACCACATCCATAAATCTCCTCTTTGCCTCCTGCCTGGTAGCTCCATCTTGAACATCCTTCTACCAATAGATTCACTGTCCCTCCTCTGCACATGTCCGAACCATCTCAATCTGGCCTCTCTAACTTTGTCTCCAAAGCGTATGACCTGTGCTGTCCCTCTGATGTGCTGGTTCCTAATCCTGTCCATCCTCCTCACTCCCACACAGAATCTCAACATCTTTAACTCTGCCACTTCCAGCTGTTTCCTGTCTTTTGGTCAGTGCCACCGTCTCCAAACCAAATAACATTGCTGGTCTCACTACCCTCTTTGTGGTTGTTTAACATTCTTTCTGCTTCAATTAATACGCAGATGTAGGATTGTTTTCAGTATGAACTTCCCTGTCAATGCAAATCTGCAAGGAGGAACTGAACACAAGGTCTTCATAAAATTAAGACTGTTTGGGTGGTGGGTCCATATTAATTCTTGGTAAATCAAAATGAGAAGTAATTGCTATCCAAATCAACTGAATGGCAGAACAGAACACAAGAAGAGAGGACCACAGTAACGTTATGTCCAGAATGTGAATGATGCTGAAAGGCAAATAATAACCACTGTTTATGTACACGGTTCTGTCTGTGTTTATAATGACCACTGACCGCCTGCAGGGGGCACAACTTGGTCGAGCAGCTTCATGCTGGTCCTCTTCCAAATCTTCTTTATCACAGCTCTAAGTTCCTCATTGGCTTGTTCCAGGTTACCTTGGAGATGTCAGAAAAGGTGGCACTGTAAGATTATTTTGGTTTTTTAAAAACGCTAAATTTCCTTGTGAATTAAGTGCTGAAACTCCAATATATCCTGAAATTCAGAGTTAGATTGCAAACACAAAAAAAATGATAATGAACTGGTAAAAGTGATTATGCACAAAATGCCCTCATTCTTGTTAAGAAGAAACAGATTTGATACAATACATACACACTTGATGAATTTGTTGTTAAGAGCTGTGCTGACCATGCAGTAGGCGGCTGAGACAACTTATTAAAAAACTATACCTCCCCCTTGTGGCAGAATGTTGAAATAGTCTTTGAGCCCTTTAAAAAGTCTACTACCACAGTCATGGCATTCATTGAGACTACATGAAGCATTCCAGAGGAAATTATTCAACATAGCTAAATGTTCATCATTGCCGACTTCTGAGCATATGTGACTCTGTTTATGCATTGATTGACATCCTGCTGTATCCAGGGGGGTTTTTTTGCACTATACCCTGACACATAAAATAATCTCTTTGGCTTATTGATTTGACCATCACATTTTTTTGTTTAACTTCAGATTTGTTAAATAGTAACCTATAGACTAAATCCACCCCAAAGTCAAAGTTTTCACTTTCAAAGATTATACAGTATTGTGCAGAAAGCCTTTCAGTTGTATCTTCCTTCCGTGCATCTGATGGAATAGATATATTTCTATTTTAATCAACACAGCTGTCAACGCAGGAATGTAAAGGCCCTTGAATCACTCTTGCAATACATAAGTAAGCTCTAAGTGGTGCCAAAATACATCCTGTGGAGTAGGAACGGCATAAAGCTGGGCAAATAATTTATCCTACCCACCTATTATCCTTTCTTAACCTCTGTGCACACAGACTACTAGGTTAGAAAATGTGGTGAAAAATCATCACATTCATTTTTTTATTCCAACCAAAGCCCTATTTCCTGGACTTTTAGACTTTAAAATTTCTCAAAATACATACAGTAGATAAAAATGTTAACATAAAGGTCATTTAAATCGACACCTTGCTTGCAGTATATCTTTCTTCTGTACCGAATGCTAATGCAAGCTAAACAACGGCCAATAAGATAGCGAGAATCCATGAGAATATAACCATAAACTTTGCAGACTCACCCTCAGTCTTAATCTTGAGAGCAGTGCGGACCAGAGCGAACAAGGTGGCATTAAACATGACCGTCCCATCGCTGTTGAGGGGCATGTTCATCGCCACCAGACGCTGTAGCAGAGTGCAAAGGTCACACCGACAAAGATGCATCAAATGTCAAACTGTCATACTATTACTGTGAAAGCCATAGAGTTATATTTCATGCATATTTGTCACCAGAGTGGCCTCATTTTTACTCTCCGTCCGTACAGTTGTGCGTGTGACATCAGGATGTGGATACTCACCTTACAGGCCACTCTGTGAGGGCAGAGCTTGCCGAAGCCCAGCGGAGGCTGGATCCTCCTCAAAAGAGTCACTACATCAAGGTGCTTTATCCTGCCCCTGACAGGTACGTACATTCAAATAAAAGGCACCGAGTACAGTGTGTAAAATAAGAAATAATGAGAGACGTCGAGAGCTGTTATTATACATTATGAAATATGTACGTTTTCCAAAAAGTTGGGATGTTGTCTAAAATGAAAAAATAGAAAAGAATGGAATGATTTGAAAAAAACACTGAAACTCCATATTTAATTGAAAATAGAAAATAAACAACAAATCAAACGTTGAAACTCAAACACAATTTGAATGGGTGATTCCGATTTTGAATTCAATACGAAAAACATTCTTTAAAATGTTGGGACAGTGGCAACAAAAGACCAGAACAGTTGTGAAATATTGAAAGAAAACAGCTGGTGGAACATTTCATAATTAATGAGGTTAACTGTCAATTGGTTGGGAGCATGACTGGGTATAAAAAGAGCATCCAGATAGCTAAGATGGGGAGGGGTTCACCACTCTCTTAAACACTGCAGTGGCAATAATTTTCAACAATTTAATAATAATGTTTCTCAACATACAATTGCGAGGAATTTGTAGCCAGCATCTGTGAAGGCAGGGGGGTGCATTAATGCACATGGCATCATGGGTAACCTGCACACAAACGTGTGAAGTTCCCAAAAACATACAGAGTGTTGTTAAAAAAGAAGTTATGCTACAAACATGATCCTGTCCCAGTAAAATGTGATGTTCCATTGTTTTGCAAATCATCATAATCTGTTTCTATTTACATTTTACATAGAATCTCAACTTTTTGGGGAAAAAGGGTTATAATGCATATATTTCTAAGCACCTCTGTCTTCCACACATTACAGAAAAGAGTTAATAGTACTCACTTTGCTTCAGGGTCGTATTCAGACCAGATCCTTTTAAACTCATCTAGGTGATGTGGCCCAAGAATGGACCAGTCACGGGTCAGATAATCAAAGTTATCCATGATGACAGCAACAAAGAGGTTGATGATCTGCAACAAAGACACACATGCCATGGTTTCCAGTGTTAACACATGACTGTCACAGAACACCGTGTCTGAATGTCTGAACATTACCAGGAAAGCACAGAGCATGTAGAAGCTAATGAAGTAGATAATGGCAAAGCCACTGCCACAGGTTCTCTCCTCTCCTGGGTTATAGTCTGATTCCGGATCGCAAAGCTTCCCTGGCAGACAGGCCAGCATGATTTCCTGCCAGGCCTCACCAGTGGCACACCTAACACAGAAGAAGAAACAACATTAACACACGAGCAGAAAAGGGACTTTTTTCTGATGTTATTCATTAATATCTGGTGACTTTTATGGCTTGTAACCAACAATTTAAGCTACACAAACACCTGAAGAGCATCAGTACAGCTTGAGGAAAGGTCTGAAAATTGTTGTTGCGATTGATTTGTGTTCCATCCACCATGGCTATTTTTCCAAAGACCTAAAAGCAGACAAATAAATACCGTCAAAAGAACCAGCCGGCCTGCTTTCAAATTGGAAACCTGAAACATGAGAATGAGTGTTAAACTGTTAAAGTGGTAACCCCATCCAGCACACATCCTGCAGGTTTTCAACACTGTACCACTTACCTGCATTCCAATGACAGCGTAGATGAAGAACAGCATGGCTATTAGGAGTGCAACATAAGGAAGAGCCTAGGGAGGAAAAGAGAAAAAAGTGAGATTCTGTTAATTAGGCCTGGAAGACACTGATAAGATTACACAGTGTCTTGTTTTTCTAACTTGTCAGGATTGGTTATATCCAGCATCCCAGATTACCCAGCATCCACAAAGAACATCCCACTAATCTATTGACAGGCACAGCCTCACCTGGAAGGACTTGATGAAGGTCCACAGAAGAGTTCTGATGCCCTCCCCCCTACTCAGCAGTTTGACCAATCGCATCACTCTGAACAGGCGGAAGAAGGTGATTGAGATGCGAGCACTGTCTTCCGTGTTCTGAAGGGCGAGGGCGTAAGTTTGAGGCAGTCATACACACATTCGATAATCACGTCAAGTTTACAAGCAATGTAAAAGTGAATGAAAACTTTCCTACTGGTGACCTTTATATGCAATCAATATGCAATCAATATGCATGCAGAGTAACTTAAAACCCTATGCTGTAAAGAGACCTGCAGAACTCACACACACAGTACATTTAAATCTGGATGACTGGTTCGAAACAGGCAACAGTCTGCAGTCCAAAGACGAAGAAACCACAGGACAAACTGTAATTGACTTTACACCTCGTTACAGGACGGTCATGCAAGACCTTCGGAAGAGAATGTAAATGCAAAAAAAGTGCAATGACTATTTGTTTAAAAGCTAAGTTGAAATGACAAAATGAGACAAAAGACCACAGTGACTCCTGTTCCTCTGTGTCATGCCATGCATACAGACAGGACAAGATCTCAAGAATAAAACAAATTCCACTCCATTGAACCATGAACTTGGAGCCAAAAAATCAGTGTGGGTGGGTTTAGACAAACATTGAGAGCTCAACCACAAATGGTCACACTTCATTGGACAAGTGAGACCAAACGCATCTCAATGTTTTTGTTTTGTTTTTTTTATTTTATTAGCTAGTGACAGAGAATGACAACAAATATATCTTGATGCTTGACGGACTGTTGGATGATCACAGCAGGTTGAGGCGTTTTTAATTTAAAGAAGGTTGACCACCGGAATGGCTGCTGACTTAAAACCAAAATCCTAAAGTTAATCCAAGTTACGCTACACAAAGCAGGTGTACAGCACAGAAAGTGTTCACATGTCAATGCTGCTCAAAACATCACATATCACCATGACCTTTAATTTATTTGGCATGTAATTACATGAAAAAAAAACCAAAAAAACCAGCACGGTGGTGTAACACATGATCCACAAGCATTTAATACCGTAGGAGAAATGATCAAACTATTATATAGTTTAACTGTTAACATTGACAATATGGAGAAAATGCTAATACCTCATGCATATAATATATTTGTTTTATCACTGCTATTATCTACATACAATTTTATAAAATACAGTACATCTTAAAATTGTTTTAATGGATTTGCAGATCATTTAAGATAATATATTTCCAACATTTGTGTTACAACCTTCTTTAAGTATGCTGTTTCAATACAAAGCCTGATTTACTTGTTGTTGTCCAGCTAACATTAACATTGAAATTGAATTTTAAAAACATATTTTTGTAATTATTGTATTTTTTTTTGCCGAGACAAATTTTTCTAGTCTTTTCCTTTTGAATATAACTCCCAATCCCTATCGTCCAGGGCACCCCAGTGTGTGTTTTTAAACAACTATTTGCTGAGTTCTTACATAACTCTTACAGGACCCTTCCAGTGCTGCTAGATCCAACTCCCTGTCATCATATTCCTAAATCTGTTAGCTGCAAATCAAAAACTGAGGATTTATGATTTTTTGTAAGTTCTGTCACACAACCCTTCTTCTCCATTCACTGCACAGGTTCTGTGTTGCTGCGTTTATATGGTTTAGCTACTTCCTTATCACAGCCTACAACCCTGGCACGGCCATTGTGTTCTTCAGCCTTGTGTTTTCACTGATTTGTTTAAAAAGAAACATCCTCCTAATTTTGTATTATATGCAGTACCTCATTAAACAACTATCTTGATGTTCTCTGTCATTTTATAACGCACTCCTCATGCATTATAAAATGACTGCAAAATGAACGCAACATAATCTATCACAGCCCCTTAAAAGACATTTCAAAATAATAAAATATAGATTAAATTGACCTTATGACTGAAATTATGGTACCAACAAGTCCTGAGTTACTCTTTGTAGCATCTAAAAATAATGAGGGTGTCTTATAAAGGCAAAGAAATGATCTAATATCTCCAAATATGGTGGTTGTGTGCAGGAAATTAAAAATAAAAGGACATTAAAAAAAACATACTGTTATTGTTTTGCAATTGATTTGTATTGCAGAACAGTACAGCAGATCTGCAAATAAGGACATGTTCTGTATATTCATTTACCTGGTGCTTTAACTCACACAGGATAGATGCAGATTTATCCAGAGTGTTTATCATATTTTTGGACATTATCATATACTAAGGGTTAATTTATAGTTTATGTCAACCATTAATTCAAGACATGGACAAACAAATGCAGAATCAGGGTAAGCAGCAACTGCAAACCAGGACACACAGGGGTGTTTTAAGGCTTTAAAATTTCACAAAATAAATACATTTTTTTGAAAATTACTCAAGAATCGAGTTTCTTTTGCAATGATCATTTAGCTCAACAAGGCTTCACAATGATGGTTCACACCAGACAGCACCAGTAAAATTGCCAAAGGGACACTGTTGTCAGACGTTTCCAATGTTCATTCCAAAGCAAAGTTTATTTATTTGGCAGATTAGCACAGCATGGAATAAATCAGGAATAAATCTGTTTTTCTTTCATAAAATTTGGGAAAACAGTGCCCATTTGGAAAATGGTCGTGTCTGGGATACATCATTAGCAACAGGAAGTAGAGAAAGGTAGAACAAGCAGTCTGTAAAATATTTGTTTAACATTTTGTGCTTCATTTTAGGTATCTACTCCATGTTACGAGACACTTGCAATGACATTTAATGTGATTTATTTAGGAAAAGATGGATTTTCTGACATTTTAGAGCCTGAAAGACAAAGAAATAGTTTAAGTTGGAAAATACTGTATGAATGCTTTTCGTTTAAAAGAGAACAAATTTTTAGTTTCTACAAATTATTTTAGGCATTCATTTAAAAAAGGTTATATAGGCAAATCTCCCTTCATTATTTCTTTTATTCCTCCTGATTATTTAATATGGGAGGAGCATCTTGGTGCTCACCATTGAACTATTAAGCACGCATTTCAAAACATTTATTGTTTTCTTTCTTAGCTCAGATTTGTTGCTGGAGTTGTGAAGAACATTAGTTTACGCATGAAAACGGACGCTGGGTTGTGAATGGAACCATAGACAAAGACCCTCTGTCTGGGAGTCACAGTGAGGCAGGCATGTACGTGTGCCAAATGACTACTTACATTGATCTCAGTGATGGCAATGTCAACCACGCTACCCACAACTATTAAGGCATCAAATGTGTTCCATGCATCAGCAAAATAGTTCTGCAAGCACAAGCGACAAAGACACACAGAAAAGAGAGAGAGACAACAGAGCAGGATGAAAAAAAGAGGTAAAGACGAGAATTATGAAATATAGGAGAACATCAAAAAATTGTGATTTGATACGAGAGTGAAGTTGAAATACTTCCTGCCACTGAGTTTGTGAGAGTATTTTTGTTTTTTTCAACCACATTTCAAAAGTCGTTTTTTTTACCTCACTGGTGCAGTGGCAGGCTGAAAGAAATGGCCACCATAGACTTATTACACAAGATCTTGTCAAATTACTTAACTGTTGCTTACTGTAATGCGTGCCGCAATTCAACACTTCAGTTGTTGCTGCTTGGTAGCTGATTGTCAGCATGTATTTGGTCTATGGTGCTCATCAACAGTCCACAACAGATTCAACGGACTCGCTTCATGAGCATAAAATGGTTCAAGCAAACCTAACAACAAAGCACCAAAAGTAGACAGGAAGGAAGGGAAGGAAGGAAAAGCAGCGGCAGAGCGGGAGGAGGGAGTTGCAGAGTTGTACATACATGCTGTCTTTCTACCTGGCTGAGTATGATGTCAACTACACTGCCGATCACCACCAGAGCATCGAAGATGTTCCAGGCGTCCCCGACATAGCCCTGAATATGGTGGCATGCACAGCCAGCAGGAGGAGAGGGGAGGGCAGGGGAGGAGCAGGGTGTGGGGAAGCATAAGAGGTAGAGAGGTTATGGTGAGGAGTAACATGTGGAATAAATGGAATAGGTGTGGTAGCCAGTGGGTGAAGAGCCCACAAGGAGAGATGAGAGTGACAGGAAGAGTGTATGGGCTGGGTTAGAAGGAGGGAGGGGAGTGCTCGCAGGTAAAAGCTCAAAAACATTAACCGTTTATGGAATTAAATATAAAGAGAGATCTAAAAATGTGTATAGTGATGGTAATTATGCAATCATCTGCATAGAGGGGAGGAGAGGACAGGAGAGACTTACTCTGGGTTTGAAGGCAATGAGCTTGAGGATCATCTCCACGGTGAAAACCCCAGTAAAGACCATATTGAGGATGTCCATGGCATAGTTAAACAGATGGGACTGACCATGGTGCTAGAAATAGACAGGAACAAGGAACAAGCTTTACTTAAATAAAATTACTGCCTACCTGCGTTCAAGTTCGTTAAGGCCTGAATGAAGAGCACTTACCTGAATGGCCAGACACAGGGTGTTGAGGATGATTAGGACGAACATGACATATTCAAAGCCAGTAGAGTTCACCACATACCAGAACTTATACTGGTAGGGGTTTTTAGGGATGTAGCGCCGCAAAGGACGAGCCTTAAGAGCATATTCCACACACTGACGCTGTGGTGGTGAAGGTAAGTGGGGCAAACAGACAGACAACAAAGTGAAAGGTACTTTCTTCTGTAATAGATATAGACACTCAGTAATTAAATACAATTGATCTTTTTTCTGATTAAAACACAAATGATCAGTGGTATTTCTACTATATAGTATTCATTTTGAAATCAGAAAACTTAAAAAAAAAAAAACAAAACTCTTTATGCACTACACATTTTCTCCTGTGGAATACACCAAAAGGGAACATTTACTCCAACATCAATTTTTTTATCTTGCCTGTAATGTAACTTGTCCATCTGGGTTTTTGTGTGTGTGTGTGTGTGTGTGTGTGTGTGTGTGTGTGTGTGTGTGTGTGTGTGAGTTGCTCAATTTTCGAGATACCAACATTTTAGATGTGACTCTCTTGTTGTGAACAGTTTCACAGAACATTTCTCTTTCAATAACCAGTGTGTGTGCCATCATGGATAAGAGGCTAAATGGTTGTTGTCTACAGTAACAAACTTGCTACCTCTAGTCACCTGTCCGTTGGTTGGCTGGTCGGTCGGTTTGTTAGCAAGATTACACAAAAAACACTGGTTGGATTGTCCGAATGGGCCAAGGAACAAATTCTCTAACTTTACTATGGATCCAGATAAAAGGGGAATTTGAATTCCTGCCACTTGTTGAGTGTTGGCACCCAAAAGGAGGACACCTTGTGGTCTAAGGTATAGCCAAGATATTTGCAACACATAAAACTTAGTGTGTACTCCCCACTACAATATGATATGTTGTCAAAGATAATGATGGTGATTCTGAGATACTGGATACACTGCAAGACAATTTCATCCACCATATATCATGTTATGTAACTGAAGATAAAAAAAAATCAATAAAAGCAGGAATTAAGTATTTACTGACTGCACTGGGTCTGCCAGTGTGACCACATTTTTAACTTGGATTACAATGATTACTAAGTTTTGGAGAAAAACAGAACAGTTCTGGAATTAGAAAAGTAAGGTTAAAACTAAGCCTCACTATCTTAGTGAGTGTAACACAAGTCGTCTTTATTACTTCTGCTGATAAATTGCATCTCAGAAAAGGAGGGCAAATGAGTGTCCTCCTTTAGGCTGTGCCAGTAGAAGGACATGGCATCTCAAACCTGGACTGTCCGAATGGCCACTCTAGTAGGCGCTCTAGTGAATAACATTCTTATTTCTACTCAAAACAACTCATATGAGGTCTGTGGTAGTAAATGAATGGATGGATCTGCCATTATGCATTCATTAGAAGGCAGAAATCGTACATATATTCAAAACTTAACTCATACTAAAACGAGTCTTGGTGTTTCTTCTGAAGGCAACTGGACTTCTTCTAAGTCGTCTTCTTGTAAGAAGTCCAGTTGCCTACAGAAGAAACACTAAGACTAGCATGACCTGGATGACTGAGAATACTCACAGACATACTAAAACAAAACAAAACAAAAAAAAAATAGGTCAAATGGGTAAATAGCACTGCAGGTAAGAGGAAAAATATGATTCTTTGAAATTGGGACAAACCATCCCTTATAAAGTTTTTTTCATTTAAATGACAGTCACAATAGAATTCTCCTACCTGATTCTTGTCCAGCTCACAGTTTTTGTACTCCTTTTCCCCCTGCTCCTGAAACGTGACAATAACAAAACCTACAAAGATGTTCATCATGAAGAAAGCGATGATGATAATGTAGATGATGAAGAAGATGGAGATCTCAATGCGGTAGTTGTAGATGGGACCCATGTTTTCTTTGTTAGAGTCAATGGCCTTGTACAGAAGCCTGTAGGGACAGGCAGAACACAATGAAAATAAAGATTGTGAACAGCAACTGCACATTAATTAATTTCATTTAATGTAAAGATACATATAAAATGCATTCTTAAAGGCACAGTCATGCACACAAAGTAGTCACAACACTGTAGACTTGGAGATTGCTGGGTGCATCTCCACTTTTGGTTAGAAAGATCTAATGTGCAAAGCTGTACTTACGTAGGCCATCCTTCAAAGGTGGAGACAGTAAAGAGCGCCATCATGGCCATGAGGACATTGTCAAAGTTGAAGTCACTATTGTACCAGATCCTCTCTTTCACCATGGGCAGAACCGTATCCTCATTGTTGTAGAGAATGTAGGTACCTCTGTGATTTAAATAGGAAATATTAACCAAGTACAGTACATACAAACACATGCACAGAATCACAAACTCAGACCAGCATCCAGACCTGAAATCCACAAAGAATGAAAAAAACTCACTTGCACTCATCTGGGCTGAACTTGGCATCATCGGTGCAGCGATAAAATTTCCCCTTTGTTAAAAGACAGCAAAAAAAAGTCAAGATGTGCTCTTTGACTTTTGCACAGATATTTCTCTTATCGAGGAAAGATTGTTTATTTGCTTGGGACCACAGACTCTTTCTATCTCTTCGCTTTACCTTGAAGAGCTGCACTCCGATACAAGCGAACATGAACTGCAGCAGCGTGGTGACGATCATGATGTTGCCAATTGTCCTGATGGCCACAAAGACGCACTGGACCACATGCTGCAAAACACACACAGTTAAACATGTAGTCCGATACCATAAAACTGGTGCATGAATGCACAAATATACTTGGAGGACACATTCTCAGTGATATTGAGACACATATTGTCTACAGGCTACAGTTTTACACAGTATCATGTTGTGTTATTGCTATTCTGACCTTAAGACCCTTGGCTCTATTGATGGCCCTGAGTGGACGAAGGACTCTTAAAACACGAAGGATTTTCACCACTGAGATGGCAGAGGACCTACAGCAGATAGGAAAACACATCGGTGCATTCAGCATCAAAGATATGTTTTTATGGAGGCTTCTATTTTAGCCTGGCCACTAACAGAGCAGAGCAGCAAATAAATGAAACATAGTTACTCAATACATTTCAACAGTCTCATAATCTATTTCTTTAGTGCCCCGTAGACTGTCTTTTAATAGTGCTCCAGACATTAATTAAACCAAGACTCATTTCTGTGCCATAAAATTCTATATTTGGATTTTTTTTTCATAAATGTAATTCTATGCTTTTTTCTTCTCATCTAGGTTGTGGGGATATTTCAACTTTTAAACAAGTCTGATATATGCTGCATTGGAGTAATTCGGCCGTACATGGTTGCCTACAAGATGATTTTATCAAAAGGGTAAGTTTAATGTCTATTACGCTCACCCCCACAAGTCATCAGGACTGGTTCTTTAGGTGTTCTACATAGAAGACCCAGCTGTTTTTGTCATTGGCGGATTGCAAAACAAAGGCAGAGATCTTCAGCCATGACGCTGACTGCCTATTTTGGTCATGATATGTGTCATAATGCATTAAAAAACTTTCTTGTCTTTAAAATAACAAGTCGCCTTATTGTAACCCTTGTTGTAAAAGCAAAGACACTACCCTTTACTGGACATTATGCGTCTTGTGCGAGAAAAGAAATAACTCACACAGGCACTAACTGGACTTCTGGACTTTATGGGTATTAGTCTCCTCCAATCATGATCACATATTCACCAACTAAATGTTGCATAAATATAACTGGAAAATACGGATAAGCTTACTCAAATATCTGGTGAATATATACAGCACAAAGCAAACACTGTCGAAAAATCCTGTCACCTCTAAAGCAGCAGGATCCATTGGTGGAAGGGTGGCATTTTAGTTTGCATCTAATGCAGGTTCTGCCCTCTTCTGGACTCTGTTGTTACTGTCGGTGCAGATAATCGACCACCCTGCTGTGATCAAAATCAACCTACCATTATTCTGAACGGGTAAGCTTTTGTATGATCCCCCCATTTGAGTTTGTCGAGGAAACAGGCGACGTTTGATAGTACTGATGTGACAACTCCATCCATGGAGACAAACACACATTCAGAAAGAAAACTCGCTGACCACTGCAGAGAAAAACAATGGTCAGCGGCTGGTTGGCCTTTTATATGTTAAACACATATTCAAGCACGTGCCTCCTGATTTGTCAGCTATGTTTATGCAATTTCATTGAATGTATACATGATCATAATTGGAGGAATGATGTATCCTGAGCCTGTGTGAGACAGAAGCTATAAATTTCTTCATTTTAACCATTATAGCATGTTAGCGGCACAAGTTCCTGATAGCAGCCTGCTGTATATCATATGTTACATTGTTAACAACACATATATCACAGATGGAAGAGCTATTAAAAGTTGTCCAATAATCAAAGCAATCTAGTTGGCTACAACACTTTATTGCTATGGTCACATAGTGTGGATTGACTAGTCAGTGAGGTTTTTGTGATTTGTCTGAAAAGTGGGCAGCATCGAGATGGAACAGGATTTTCAGATTTTCTGACTCCTCCCATCGCATCACAACTATGACTTAATGATACTTACTGAATGCCAAAGGACACCAGAGAAACACCAACCACCAAAAGGTCTAAAAGGTTGAAGTAGCTTCGACAGAATGCTCCTTTATGAAGAAACGCTCCAAATGCTGTCATCTGAACAGAGGAGACACAACCGTCAGGACTATAGCTCATACAGGAGGATAGCAAAATGTACTGTGCATGTCAAAAACTTGAATATAAATAAAATAATTCTTAAATAAAAGCTAGGTAAGAAAGTGAACAATCAATATTAAAATTTTGATAATTATGCCCCACGGCTCAAAAAAAATAAACAGATCTCAAAACAAGAGAATATTACACTGTAACTTAACTAGCCACAGTCATTAATATGAAAACAAAGACACTTGCAATATTTCACCTCGTGTGGACGATTTGTATCTAAAATGTTAATATCTTTATATGATTTTGGCATTTAGCTTGCACACACAAACAAGTACTTCTAATACTAAAAGCAACAAGAGCTTCAGGTAATATTTATGATATTGACAAGATAAGGTATCATAAGTACAAAACCAATTTTAAAATGACGTAAAAATATTAGGTCAGAAACATACTGTACATGCGCAAATGCAATACTGCACACACACACAGACAGATCATAAACAATGCAATATGTCCAGAAACTACATAGGGAATGTATCCCTAAAGCCACTACACTCATTTCCAATTAAGATTAAGGATTCCTTCATCAAAACTTTCCACCAAACAAGGCCTTTAATCTTCTTGTGGTCATTTTTTTAGACTACAGCCATGAGATTTACCTAGTGCAGGCATGCAACGAGCAAAGGGGTAAGGCAGATGATTTCAATTTAACAGCAAAAATGGTACAAGTTGTGGATTTCTTTAGTCCCATTCTTTGAATGGACATGCATATTCAAAACAGACAACAAGATGAACATCTGTGTGTAGAGTCTGCCATCAAGCAGCGGGATATGTTATGCACCAATATGGACCCTCTTGGTCAATAACAATATTCAAAATAACAATTTGACAAATAACTTTTTGTGTCAAGGAATTAAAGAAATCCTCTTTATAAAAATATGAAATAACACACAAATGATGTGTGTTGAATACAGAAACACCACATGTCGTGTTTAAGTTGAAGGCAACAGGACTTCTTTTTCATCATCTTTAAAGTTGCAGCCCAGTGCAGGACAACAGAGGTTGAGTTGCAACAGATTTTTACCGGCCATCAGCCAATGGTGTTATCATAGAATCAGATTATAATAGTTGGTGAAGGTTTTCAGAAAAGTTATCAGTCAGAGTGCTATTCAACTACATAGTTTAGTTAAAAGTAGAAAAGTTAAAAGGAGAGGAACTGGGCCTTGATGGATAAAAACTAACAGACAAAATGATGGATTGGCGCCATGACAAAGAGACAAGCAGGAGACCCTTTTGACCAAAAAATGTAGAAAAAAATGAAGGGAAGGAGGACGTGTGTAGCAAGCTTGGAGGTGGTTGGTTGTTGCAGAGGCATTTGCGACACTTTTTTATTGTTTACCTTAATAAGGATCTCAAATGTAAACATACTAGTGAAGACATAGTCTGCATAGCCTAGGATCTGAGGAGGCAATAAGAGTGACACAAGCACGCAGAGTTACTGAAGCTCTAGCCAGTACAGCACAACACAGCACAGAGGTCATTTACCTTCAACAGGATCTCAACAGTAAAGATTGCGGTGAAAGCATAGTCAAAATAACCAAGTATCTGCAAGAGGCAATGCACAAGTTCAAGTCACCAAGTCAGTCCAGGAAAAACAGCAGTCAGGTACAGCATGACGCAAACACAGATGACATATATTTGTAGTATACCAAAGCTGCAATGCAAAAAGTGTTATTAGAGTGAGAAAGTGTGCATTGGGAAAGAGATTCTCATCCATAAAATGAGAGCGACAGGTCTTCTGAGCAAAGACTATAAGGAATTTAAAATTGACTTAACACATCATTGTGCAAGACTGAAAAGCTGAAGTTGCATCTACTGGCTACAGTTAGTGCCACAATTATGCTGCCAGTGCTTTGTAGTCATTATTTCATTAAAAACTTTATATTAATACCCCCACAAGAGAAGGCATGTTTTACTGTCCGTGAGTATGTTTGTATGTGTACATGTTTGTTAGCAGGATTTAAAAAAACTACTTGTCAGATTTGTGCGAAAATCTTTAGGATGGGTCCTGACCCAACTTTCTGTAGATCCCATTAGTTTATAGAGGAGATCCGGATCGGGATCTGAATCCAGGAATAATTTAAAGGATTCTTAACCATTCAAGAGTATAGTAAATTAAGGTACTAACCCTGTTAAACCTAAAAATGGTGATATCGTGACGAGATAAAATCAAAATCAAATTCAGAATACGGCCATGAATTGCGTTTCATTTTCTCTATTTCATGAATAGAGATACAGTATGTTTGAAGGTTTGCTTGGATTGTTAAATTACAATAAATCACAGTGTCATATTTCTAGCGCAGTGTGGGTGGTACTCATATGTTCTGGTAAGCTCTTGAGAAAAAAATCCCCCTAAAATATTAATTGTGGTTCCCACATATTAGCAAATGTGCATAAATTGACACGTTCAAATTGTTTTTGAAAAGGTAGGAAGGTAGGAAGTATATAGTTCCGGTGATTGTTTACATACGATATTGCGAGCAGAGAAGTTACGTATTGGGTCCTCAGCAGCGAGAGACACCGAGCTGAGCATGATGAAGACGAGGATGAGGTTTGTGAAGATCTGATGGTTTATCAGTTTATGGCAGAATACACGAAACCTACAGCAGAAAGAGAAAAACAAGGAGTGTAACAGGTTCTGTGGTTTTGTGACACATGGTTGTTGAAAAACGGTTGTTTTTATGATTTCTTCTTTTAACTCACGGGTTCGTGCTGCTGAAGATGAAAAAGGCGCTGCCCACAGGGATGGGCGGAGTCTTATCCTTCATTGTCAGATCAGACAACCTCTGAGGGCGGGGCCCCAACGGGACTTCTGGGAGGTCGTCATTATTGTTATCATTATCACACACTGAAAAAAGTTACCAAGATTTATTAAGTTAATCTTTGAATTCATATCAATAACATTTTTGCCAATGTTAGAATAAAAGGTTGTGTTTTGTCTTCTCTTATTTTGTAATTCTTTTGTAATGATTAACATTTAGTCTCTTTAAAAGTTTATTGTATTCTCTTGCAGAACTGAGCAAATCACAAAATTGCTTAGCTGCAGAATGATTTCATTTAATAGATGCTGCTTTTCAGAGATCTGCAACAGTACTGATATGTTTTTTAGCTTTTGAAAAATGCACACCAGATAATCAGTGCAATAAATATTGTGTTCTTCTCATAGGTTGTACTGTATATAAATGGCTCTGCTTATAAAATTCGGACATGATCAGAATTTCTAACTCAACTATTCTGTAGATAGTGAAATAATTCTTATACATCGGCTAATTTCTAATTGTTCAAACCTCAAGTTAATCATAAATCAAGGAAATGATGAGAATTGATAGATCATTTGTTTTGGTTTCTTTTACCTGGTAAGTCAATAGCAGGGTACAACTCTTTGTCTTCCTGTAGCAAGACTTCTGCTGTCACCTACACAGTCATTTGGTTTACAGTATGAAAGAGGACAAATAGTCAGATGATAGCACCATAGAGTGAAAATACACTTTAAGAATGATGGTCCAATTTCTTAATAATACAAATTGCAAGAAGAAGAGAGGGATTTTGTCTTTTACCTTGGTCTCCTCATCGTTGCCTTCTATCATTTCAACCCTGTAGTCTGTGCTTGTATCCCTGTTAGGAAAAGATCAAATGGAGACTGACTAAAAAGGCAGTAGGCTACTTTATACTGCCAACAGAAAGTGAACACAAAAGTCTTCAAAAGTCAATTAAAGATTGCACAGCAGATAATTGTGAGGTGGCCTAAACTGTACCTTGTACTGTTCCTCCTCTTCTTGGCCTCTTCCTCCTCCCTCTGTGCTGAGTTGAGGCTCTCAGCATCTGCCAGGTTGTCAACAGCGATCACTGACCAACATGAGAAACCCACCTAGGTGTTGACAAATATCAAACATCAACAGGGTCTTTATCACGTAAACGCAGCTTTTTCACTCAAACGACTCTGATGATGTGGCTTTTACTTTGTGTGAACATTATGTGTGAGTGTGGGTGTGGCCAATAGGATACAGTTTCCACAGATGAAGAGGATGATGAAGTAAATGCAGACCACCATTCCAGAAGAGGCCGGACCACCATACGCCATGATACCGTCATACATCACCGTATTCCAGTCTTCTCCTGTCAAGATCTGCCAAACACAATACACAGAAGAAGAATAAGTCATCTCTTCTGTGACTGAGACAAATCAAATGTCACCATGTGTTTGATGCTGTGTTACTGTTTGTGTTCTACTTTCAGCACAATATGGGATTTGTTGAAATCTTTCGTGACTTTCCACTTGTTGAGAACATCAACATGACTGGATGTCTGTGAAGATTTCTCAGTCATCCAGGTCACGGTAGTCGTGGTGTTTCATCTGAAGGCAACTACAAGAAGTCCAGTTGCCTTCAGATGAAACACCAAGACCAACATGACTGGATGTACGTGTATTGATCACCCTCTGATTTATTGTCCACTGTAATCAGCCCTGTCAAACAGCAAAAAAAAGTCAAACCAAATCATACACAAACCTACCAGCTTGAGGGGAGACATTGTCACGTGACTTAACATGAGTAAACTTATTGATATTGTTGCCACAAAGATTTGGTTTTAAGTAAAGACCCTGACTACTACTGATACTACTTCTTTTAACAGAAATATTAGAAGCTTCGAAAATTCACTAGATTTCATTTTCAATATCAACAATAAATAATGCAGAATGCCGACATTTTTTGGCATATTGACATATTGATTGTTCTCTTGGTATATATATATATGTATATATAAAACAAATCAGATGCAAATGTAGTAAATAAAGTTGCACAATCACCTGGAACACAGTGAGCAGGGCCTGGGGAAAGTTGTCAAATGTGCTCCTTTTGGTAACAGTCTCGTCAAAGTTGAACTTGCCACCAAAAAGCTGCATGCCGAGCAGGGAGAAGATAATGATGAAGAGGAAGAGCAGCAGCAGCAGGGAGGCGATGGACTTCATTGAGTTGAGCAGAGAGGCCACCAGGTTACTAAGAGACGCCCAGTGGCTGCAGAGGAATAAAAAAATACATCTAGGTAACTTGTAAATGCAAATGACAGACGGACATGCCTGTTTTGAAGAGCAAACGAAATACTATATTCAGCAGAGACATACATTTTGAGTATCTACGGCATCAGGTGTTATTTTAGTACATATCAACACTCCTATGCTTAGGAAGCCCCTCAGGTGGCTGCTTAAACTGAGTGACAGACCAACATGTGACACATGACAAACTACATGCGTTCTCCTTTGGTGTATCCCTTCGTGACATCCAGTACGTGCAAACACCTATTAACAAGTGAAATATAAGTACATATAATGATGACCCATAAAATATTTGTCCATATTAGAAAAGACCTTATATGTACATATATGTATAAAATGTAAACTATGAAACCTATTAGAAATTGGAACAGTTCATCAACTGACAAATGTGCCTTGTCCATATAAATATGTATGTGTAATGCATCTATTTTCACATATATGAAATGTATTTAAGTGGTGATCAGTACATTCCTTATGCCATCGCAGACTGTACTAGTGTTATTCACCATATCAATGCAAGTATAATAGATAGACATGCTTATTTGAAAAATATAGTTACACATATATAATTTTGTGTGTAAGTTGTGTCGCAAACCTGGTATATGAAATCAACATATAGCACCAACATACAGGATTACAAACGTATAACCTACATAAAAAAACATATAGGTATTTGGAATATATATTATCACTGGTATTCCATATATGTAAACTTATATGTTAACATATCCAGTGGATTTATGTATGTAATATTAATATATTTCCCTGCATGTAACACATATGGCAAAATCAGTCTTGGTATAGGGACAAGGTATACTTTGGGTTATCATGTCAGTTAGATCAGACATCATTCTGAGGTAATAACTAATTGATTTTTTTTACTGTTTGTGATCTTTTAATTAACACAATCTCAACAGTACCTACTGTAGGACTGGAAACTGGCCTAAAATTTAATGTCCACTCAACGTTCTTACATCTATACTTTTAATCTTCATGACCTTTTTATTTTTAACCTCTTTTTAGATAGAAGTTTCAGGTAAGCTAAGCCATTGTATTCTGATTTACAGAAAACAGACACACGGGTTTGTATTGCTCACCGTGTGAACTTAAAGATCCTAAGGAGTCGTACGCAGCGGAAAACAGATATGCCCAGTGGGGACATGATGGCCAGCTCCACCAGGATGGTCTCGATGATGCCTCCACACACCACGAAACAGTCGAAGCGGTTAAACAGGGACACAAAGTAAGCCTGCAGCCCCAAGCTGTACATCTTCACCAGCATCTCCAAGGTGAACATCGCCAGGAGAACTTTGTTGGCCACGTCTGTAGAGGAGAGGACATTATCACATGGCTGAGCAAAATCAAGAAAACTGAACACATGTTTTACAACCAAATAGAACAGGTTAGAGCAAAACAGATACCCTGTACTTCAGTCAGCCAGTCTGGTTGGTTGTAATGCTCAGAGGCGATGGTGAGAGTGTTGAGGAACACCAAGATGATGACCAGCCAATAAAACATCACCGATTTGACAGCTGCGCGACACTTCCTGCGGCAGAAGCGGTTCCAGCGTCTCCACTGACGACTGACAGACAAATAAAACCACATTAGGGTGGATGATCAGGATAGGTATGACCATCTTCAGAAGAATAGAGGTCCAAAGTAAGACATATAGGAGAATTCCCATCTTTTTCCACCTAAATCCTATCTTCTGGTGTTCAAGTTATAAAATTTTACACAATTTTACATTTTATTATTTTTTTTTATTACCCAAGTATAGAGTTTGGTTTGGATGAGTACAGCTCAACAAGGCCACACCACACAACAGTGATAGGAAAGTGAAATGTTGGAAATAAAATGCTTTTTTCCTCCACTAACTACGCTCAGGCTGTTACTGCAAGAGTCTGGTAACATGGTGCACACCAGACATGATCAGTCCATTGCTAAAGAGGCACTATTTTCTGAAGTTTTTGTGTAGATTTATGCCAAAGTAATGTATGATTATTTAACTGATTCCCATAACATGCAATAAACACTTTGGAATAAATCTATACAAAATTGTTTGTCTTTCATAAACATCAGGAAACCAAGCTCCGTCTGCAGCTGACAGCTCATGTCTGCTGTGCACCATCAGAAACAGGAATTGGTGAAGGTTGGACAAACAGAGTCTGTAAAAACATTTGTTTTATACAGTATCTGTACAGTTATTGAGTCAAAAACAAACAGGTGTTTTACTGTAAGTATCTACTCCATGTTACAGACATTTGCAAAACATTTTGAGAGAAGTTAGTGGCAAATTAAGTGATTTATTTCTGATGTTTTGACCTGCCCAACAGTGTTGCATTGTACAGTCATGTGGAGCTAAACGGCCCCTAGCAACTGAGCTCCATACTGAAGTAGTTTTCAAAAAAAAGATATATTTTGTTAGATTTTAGAGCCTAAGAGACTTAGAAATAGAACTTGGGTTGAAAAATACTGGAGCTCTCCTTTAAAAACTGAAAACCACTTTATAGACTTTATAGACAACATTATATTTCAAATTTAATCTTTTTTGACACAATTATCACTTTTTGTATTTAATTCATTTGAATTTGATTAAAACATTTTATTTCTCATATATAAAGGTACACATGGTGACAGAAGATGAAAAAAATATCGATGCAAGTGAATCAGAAGAGGTCTGGGTTTGATTATAGGTTAGTAAACAAGGGAAATGAAACACATAGATAATTAAATGAAAATATTGGGGATCTGAGCAACTCAAATACAAGGTAAGAATGAGCCATGCAGAAAAGTAGAATCACAGCCATGAATGAAGTAGGCATCTGCCATGCAGTGTCACACACCACAAAGGTACTAACCTGCACTTTGACTTAGTAATTTTTTGACTGGGGAGAATAAAACATTAAGAAAATTTAAATAATGGGAAATATTGTGTCCATCAGGTCAATGCCACAAGCTCAACCTGTGTTCATTAGCTCATGCTAATAATAATCACACTTACCACAGTGGTCCACAGCAAGATGATCTGTCATCCGCTCCATTCTGATTGTCCATGTTCACCGACTCTGTCTCACTCGCTGGCATGCTCGCTGCGCCACACACACACATAAACACAGAAAAGCGGCAGGTTAAAGAGACAAGTTAAATTTCACATTATAGTAAATTCTTCTACTGATACCCATTCATGTTTGGTTTGGCTTGGTTCTATCCTGGTTAAGTATTTTTTTCTGACAAATGCTGTTTTGTTTTTGTTAATATAGAAAGAAAACCATATTGAAAAGAAGAGCCGGAATCACATATTGAACAAGAACTAAAAAACTAAATATTCACCATAAAAAATAATCAATTGCAGTCTTGGGTGGATTGTAAGAACTGGCTCTTCAATTTCTGTGTCAAGTGAAAAATGCCAAGCCAAACCACAGACAGACAAACACATATAAACAAAGGCGTAAATAGAAAATGGTGGCGTGACTCCATCTCCAATTTTGGATGTTGTGAAGAGGACAATCTGCCAGGTTTTTCCTTAAATATAAAATATTTTATTTCAATTAAAGAGACTGGTGGTATCCAATTTGAAACGGATCCCTGAATCTCAAAGTTACATCACGTCAAACCAGCTGTCCTGTTTTGTGAACACTGCAAAATGATCAGATTTCTGCATAGATCATGACAGTACATGCCACCAGACCTGAGTCAAATTGGACCCTTTAAATCTATCTTGTATTTTTAAAGCGATTAAACCATGGAAAAGCCATCAGACTACAAATATTGTCACTGATTTATTCGTGTTCAATTCAGTAGTAGCCACATTATTCAGTTTGAATTCTTGATCAAACTATTTGGTCTATGTCTGTATGCTGGAATGAGTATTAGTCATGTACTCACAGGGTTACAACATACAATATATTGGAAATAACATATACCGTACATGCAACAAATTGTCTTTACAAGTGAAAATGGAAGGAATTCACAATGATTATGATTGGATGAGTGATCTTAACACTCATACTTTGATGCTGACAGGCCTGAGATTAAAACACTTTACATTTTAAATTCTTTACATCCGTACATAATATGATTATACACATGCTCTATCAGGTTACAATATTTTAAATAGTACTAAACAAAAAAAACAGGAGCTAAATCAATTTTGTTGGAGAAAGAAAGATGTATTTCCCAGTCAAAATTGTAAAAACGCAGAAGTAAAACATGAAAAGACGTTACTCTGTCTTTGTTTGAACTAAAACCAATATTGTACATTCAAAAATATAGATATTTTCTACTGTATTTTGAAGGTGTTACTGCATGTAATATCTCAGGGTATTATTGTTCCCTATGCCTTGTTGAAGTCAATTGTGATAACAACTGAACTCCACTTCAGTAGAATTCGCTGGGAGGGAGCAATGAGATGCAATGGAGTTTAGAGATGATGGGTAATAAGGTGTATGTATTACATGACATTTATTTGCTTATGATGCAGAAACAAATGAAAGAGGGCATGCAAACACAAAGGAAAAAAGGAAAAAACAAAACCATAAGCAGGGCACGTGCAAGCAGAAGCAATTTCCAAGACAAAGGTGAACTGTTCTCATGAACATGTGCAGAAAATAAAAAAACATACATTCCCTGACACACAACACATTTACCCTGTGTCTCTGTGGACTGGGTGAACCAGCCAAACTTCCCTTTCTTCTTCTCAGTGAGGTCAGCCAGTGTGACCCCTTGGTGTTACCAACATGCAGTTCACACAGCCAGACAGCAGAGGCAGAAGTGAGTCAGTACACAGCAGCGAGGGAGAGAGGGAGAGAGAAAGAGGGACGCACGGCAAGAGAAAGCTGCAATACAAACTGCAGTACAGACACAGCTACCATGTCCAGAACAGCTACAGAACAAGAGTGTAGGACATACAAGTAAAATCCTCTTGGCATAACAGACTGACTGCAAAATCTGAGCCTGGATTATATTGTCCCACTACAGCAAAAAATAATCCAGTGCTTGCATGGACAGGATTGGCAGGAGAAAGAGATAAAAAAGGCTTTCAGAAAATATGGTAAAGGAGTTTTTTAGGGAAATGAGAACAAGAACTTACAGCACAGTTTAAGATAGAATAATTAAGAATGATAGTAGTATGAAGTAGTGTAATAGAAGTATAAGTAATGTAAAATCACAGATACACAAGTACTGGCTGATGAAAAGAAACTGTTTTGAGACAGCGTTGTCCTCACTTTGTCACAAGTAGAGCTGCAAACATTTGATTAGTTGTTAACTCATTGGTAACTATTTACATAATTGATTTGTAAGGTTGAATTTTCAAAAATAAAAAAAATAAAAATTCTCTGAATACAGCTTTTTAAAGGAAAATATTTGATGGCTTCTTTATTCCTCTATACAACACTAACGTCAATATCTTTGTACTGTGGACAGCATGTCATTTCTAGAAACACTTATTTTTCACAACATTTTATAGACCAAACAACTACTCAGTTAACCGAGAAAACAATTAAGTTTAATCAAAAATTGAACGCTGGTTGCAGGCCTGTCCAGTAAAAAAATACAGTACCTGAGTGTAAAATGCCCTGTCCTATGTTTTACACGTCTTAAGTCTTTGAAAATACTAAACAGTCTCAGTACTCAACAATATTAGCTTCAAATATCCAGAATCAGTCTGTTTTGATTTTTATGTCTATGAGTTCTGAATAGAATAACAACCAATACCAATATTAAACTGGAGAAGGTTAACAATAAGCAAAAGTTCAGAAAGAAAGCAGAGGATAGATGCAAATTGGAGAGCAGCTATTGGCTACAAGAGTTAAGGTATGACAAAATATAAGGTAGAATGAGGAGACGGAGGGATGAGGATACAAAATTGTGACTACACTGACTAAGCTGTGAATGGCTTTAAGGCACTGCAGCAGTATTACGAACAGAGACAACGCTGCAAGCAACAGCACCACGGGGCAAAACAGCACCTCACGCATTTCCGCTGCACAACAAAAAGATGTCAAAGATGTCAGTCAATATTTTAATTTTGTAGTAGGTTAATTTTGTATATTGAAGTGTGTAAGTTACAAGCTTATGGTACTTCAGTACCATTTCACTTCATGCAAAACATGTCAGGATCTGTTAATTTAGAAAGTTCTTTCGTGTCTAGTTAGTGTTTGTTCTGTACGTCCTGTTTTATTTTGGTAGTGTGTGTTTGTCTCCCCTCGTCCTATCATGTTCTATGAGCTTGTCAAAGCACTGATAGTCGGCAATTACTTAATGAGATTTCCTGATACCGTATCAGTCAAGGAGATCCCCTGCTTTATTAATAATCACTACTAATTGTGATCACTAAATAGTATGAATCTGAGTATATCTAATACAAACAGTCTCAGCCAGAATGGAAACATTACTCTAAGTCATAATATTGAGTGTTTTGAAGAAGCAGTATGATGGAAAAAACGGCCTTATGGGGATGTCTATGCATCTAAAAATCACAATGCATTATGGTATTTATTTATCTGGACTGTGAGTATTATTCAAGACAAATCAAAGTGCATATCTAGGCATGTCTGGCCGGGCTCCTGGGATTGCTTAAATGGATAAAGCTTCTACTGCAGATCTGCAATCTGTGTAGCTCTGAATTGGAAATCCGGTCTGGTAAAATAGATTAAATCTTCTTAAAGTTGTAAAGGTTGTGTTGTTTTAGATAAGAGTAGGCTGGTCACACTGTATCTGGGTCTTTTCCGCAATTTGCTCAAACAAAGGTGAACATACATACTCTATATATATTATTTATTGTTTAGGACCAGCAATGATACTATGCACTAACTAACTAACTAACTTTATCTATGATGTATATTTTCAATACTGGTACTTAGTATTATAGTATATGTGCATCATAGAAAGGATCTGTAGATAACAACTAATACTTGCGATCATGTAGAAACAAAAAATGAGAACCTGCTGCAGCACACATGTTTCCGTCCCATAAACTGAAATATCTTACTGTACTAAAAACATTGTGGTGCTCCCCACATCTCCTTCACAAATCACATTACTGTTAGTGAAAATAAAATGACTTCTGTCAGTGAAGCAGGTTGAAATTATTATGACGATTAAAAGATGACATAAATAGTAGAGGATACGATTATTTTTGAATATTTGTTCATGTCAACAATTAGGATGTTGATTCTTAATAATGTTTAAGTAAGAGTTGAAATGTTTTGGGATTGAATCATACAGTGATTTAGGTGGCCAATAAAGAAAGCACTTAAAGAGGTTTTGTCTTTTCCAATGTGTTTAGTTATGTGAAATCTATTCTTGTAGTTGTCCCACACTAAGCCTCCTCCAGATCAGAATAAGCTAAACACAAGCAAACATCCACACATAATTCTGGGTTGTCATGGTGACCAGCACACACAAGGCCAGGCCGTAGAAACAAAATCATAGCACCGCTGTTGCCCAGTTTCTTTGTGCTACCGTGGCGGAAGTCACAGTTTTTACTCGCTGCATGCATGGCACTCCCTAGATGGTTTTTTAAAATCTTGTAGCAATAATTCAAGGGATAACATGGAGGAGCAGTATGTAACTCAGCTACAGCAGCTCACTCTTATTAATGATTTTGGTTCCACAAAAAAGGGATCAAATTACTCCAAAAAAACCTGCAGAGATTTTAAGCCTGTTCGTTGCAAGAGGTAATTGTGAGTATCATGTAGAGTACATGTGGAATTAATCTGTGTATTTGTATTGTAACATGCTAGACAGATGTCATTAAATGTTGACAAATCTTTGTGAGGCCGTCTATGCACTTGCGATACTCTCTCTTTGTACAGGATTTCAGACTGAATTGTCAGCATGTCTTTTCTCAATTCTCATGTCATCTGGTCACTTTTAACATGCTTGAAACAGTCAGTCGGCATCTAAATAGCTATGTTTACATGTGCAAAATGTCTTAATCAGATTAAAAATTTAATGGGTTGGAATTTCCGAATCCGCTGTTTATATGGACGCTAAATCAAATAATCCGATCATGACCTGCGTATACATGCACCAAGCTTTAATCAGAATAGCAGCATTTTGACATGCGCAGATTTGTCTAATTTCCCTAAAATAACCACAGAAGAAGAAGTTGTACTTCCGTCTGTGATGTAAACAAACGCCAATGTGGCTACACTTTGCTCTTTCGCACTTTTCCCTGCAATTTAAACTCGGCACTCTTAAAAAATGGACCTGTGCCAGGTTCTGAAAGCCCTACTTTTGTTTCTACTGTTCTCTGTGATCAAGCTGCAGGCTCAGCAATGCTTAATGCTCCTGAGTTACAGGAGGAGAGAGCGGGAGGACATGAGCTGCACACATGTGCAGTGAAGGCAATTTTACCCCAAACAGGAAGTCGCAATCAGAATAAATGTGTACATGTACGCAGTTCGGAATAAGGATCGGCATAAACCACCCCTCTGGAATATAATTTCTTTCTGAATGAGCCGAATCGGATCAGAATCTTCCAATTGACGTGTTTACATGAAGCATTTTTATTCTGATCAGCTCTTTATTCCGAATATTTGTGTCCATGTAAACATAGCTAGCGTAGGGTAAAATCGTGTAGTATTATTATCAATATTATTTATCAATAGCACATTCGCACAGCTGAACCAGGGCACTTAGTTCCCAATTTATTAAAAACATTAAATATGTCATTTAGAGTAACAGCTTTCCAGAGCGAAAAAACAGCAGATACATGAGTAACTGTTTGCCCGTCTCACTTGCCTTTTTCAACAATCGATGGAGCAAAGAGGTGTGGAGCATTTATTATTATAAAGTGAAAAGAACAAAAGGCTTGTAGCAGCTCTGTTCCCATTCTTTACATTATTGCTTAGAGTACAGTGGGACAAAGTGAATTAACTCCAATCAACTCACGGTTGCGTTTGCCCTCCTCGTCTCCCTCCTCCTCATTCTCTGGGTCGATGTCTTCAGCCTGGGTGATCCAGTCCAGGTAACCCTTCAGGTCTTCCTCTAACTGCTGCTTCTCACGCAGCTTCTGGAAATCTCCCCGAGCCTTGGCCTTCTCGCGCTCTTTGGAAAACTCTCTGGACCGGGCAGAGCATACAGACTGTGAAAGCTGCATCCGAATATACTGAACAGATGCTTTAGTACCTGACAAGAATGGAAAAAGGAACATTAACACACTGGGGTCATTGTTCAAAGCACACCCAAAACCTACCCGCTTAACACACCCAAAACCAGGTTAAGAACAAAGAACGATCCAAAGATGACCAGACTGACAAAGTAGACCCACGGCAGCTCAAAGCCCATCGCATCATTCATCTAAACGGAAACACAAGCAGAGAAGTAGAGAAGATTATTACAGATAATCCATCACACTTTATTTATATAGCACTCTTAATACAAAGATTGGAACCCCCTATTGCCTCCACAACCACATGCACACACACACACACACACACACACATTTGACTATTAATGGTATTGTTTGCCATTATCATTAAAACAGAACTGAACTGAGGAAACATTACCACTAGTGACAAAACACTGAAGGCCAGATTAAAAGTTAGTATTGAGTTAGTAAAGTTAGTCAGTAGTTCATATATAAAAATTAAAACATATTTAAACTAATCCATAAATAAAAGGTAAAATGAGAGCAAGACTAAAAATATGTAAACGGGCAAAATGCTCAAGGGTAGTAAAATACTAAAAGATATATAATGGAATAAAAAAACGCACCAAGTGAGTTGAAAGAAACTAAATTTAGTAAATCTAAAAAGGACAGAGTAAGAAAATAAATAAATTAAGGACCATCAAAAGCCATACTAAAATGGTAGGTCTCGAATTGGAGACCTTGCTTCTTCTGCTTGATGATACACATTGATGAAATTATTTCCAGTTCCATAAAACTGGTCTTTGGAAATTGACAGACTAATAATTAATTTTTTAAAAAGTACATTAATGCCACTTACATCATTAGACATTTACAAAGCCCCTAACAGGATAAGGGGTAGAAAATGGATGGATGGATGGATGGATGGTGTAGTAAAGAATATGGAGTATAATTCTACAACTGGAATCTCAAAGATTTCGAACAGCTTTTGCCAATCAAAACAACCCAAACCTACAAATGAGAACCTTACTAGATTCAAAATTTATTTCGTGGGAACTGGATCTGTGAATGAGACAGTATTTTTTCCTTTTAGAAAGAAAGAGATCTTTAATTTAAAGCTATAAATTAAAATGGGGCAGCAGCTGTGACCACTAGAGGGCACCATGTGAAAGACAACTGGGTCAGTAGTGTGGAAGATGTATTAGAAGATGAGACTTTTACCAGTAATGTGGCTGTGGCAAAAAAAAAACCTTTAATAGATAGATAATAAATATAATAAAGAAAAAAAACACAGAATTGT